>JASAND010010890.1:0-95129 GCA_030248195.1 Trissonchulus latispiculum | reverse complement strand
TTCCGGAGAAGGCGTGGGAGGTCTGCGTCAATTTGATGTCATTCAACCTCTGGAGTGTTGGGATTATTGTCCATTTCTGTGTCACTTTGACGGCCCCTGTCCTCGTGCTCCCTGCGTTAGCAGGTGCCCTGAGCCTCCTCTGCCGCCTAAAAAGCCTGATCCCCTTCCATCTTCGTCTGTGGGCGGATTTATAGAGCGCATGTGGGCTTATCTTACCATCAAAAAGCTGCTGGATCAATCTAAGTACGAAGTTGATGATACATCCGAACAGGAAAAGTTAAAAGGAAAAGCTCTTGAGCTGAGTTTGAAGGTATGGACTTTGTTTCCCACTCAACTTTGTGGAGCAGAACCATGCATATTCAGATCGTAGCGTAAATGTGATATGTATATATCCTAGAAAATCGGTCTATTGCCAACGCAAACGCAGCTTAATATCAGCTCATTGGTCTTCGGATTTCTTATGCAAGTATATAGATTTAACGAATTTGCATCAGTTCCTTGGAACTGTGCTGAGGCTTAGGTGAAGTTGTGAAATCAAACGATATTAAAGATGTTTTCAATTTTCATGATATCCTGCATATACCATCTTGGCCATGGTTTTTGAATCTTTTGCCTGCTCTGCCTGTGCATACTTTTTCATTTGACACATTGCAATACATAAAACCAAAAGTGTATAATAGTAAGAGTGAGACACTCTTAAGCTAGCATGTTGAAATCATGTAACGTATGCTCGGTGCGTTAACTCGAGCCCCCCCCCCGAACTTCTGGGGGGGTCCCCACTTTGCACTATCTGATGCACTTTGCACTATCTCGCTGATTGGCCCATTAGCCTAAGGCTTATGGCAGGTACTTCATTAATTATTTTAATTAATTAATTATAACTTTAATTAGGTTTATGCAATTAAAAACTAATTCGTCAACTTTGTAGCACTTTTCTGCTCTTTTCAATGATATAAAAATTGTTGCAGATAACATTCCTTCGAATTTTTGTATTATGCAACAATTTTTATATCATTTATATCATTTATACAAAAAAGAGCAGAAAAAATGCTACAAAGTTGTCGAATTAATTTTTTAAAGTTATAATTAATTAATTAATTAAAATAACTAATAAATTACCTACCATAAGCCTTAGGCTAATGGGCCAATCAGCGAGCAGACACACGCTTATATGAAAGCGTGTAGATTGTAGTGCAAAGTGGGACCTCCCCGGAAGTTCCCCCGAGTTAACGCACTCCGAGCATACCTTACATGATTTCAACATGATAGCTTAAGAGTGTCATGGTCTTATCTATTATACACTCATGATAAAACTATGTTTCCTTTCAGTATGGTTTTGTGACGGAATTGACCTCAATGGTTGTAACAAAGCCGGACAGTGATAAGCCGGAATTAGTGGAAGAGAAAAAGGAAATAGGTTTGGACTTTAGTAAGAATTTTTATTCCACGCAGATGTTTTGAAAAGGTTTCCTATTTTTGGCCACTACTTTTCCATACAAAATTGACAAGATTCGTTGTAATCTTTTGTTCAGGTTAAGCTAAACTGCAACTGTATGTTGTATTTAGTTTGCGCTGTTATTAATATGTAAGAATTCTATATAATATTCTAATACTTATGATTTTGATCCAGTTGTTTCTTAATTTCACAGAACCACCTGCACTCAGTTCACGACTACGAGCACAATCGTTTGCCCCAGTTGGAGGAGCTGCTCCACTCCCAAAATTAGTTGCGGATTTGGCAGTTCCAAACGCACCACCCTTAGAATCACTGGCCGAAGATTTGTACTTAGAAGAAGAAGAAGCGGAAGAAGAACCGGAACCAGAGGAACCAGATAACAAGAATATTCAAACTGAACAGCAGCAGAAGAAAGATAAGGTGAAAAAAGAAAAAGAGGCGGAAAAAGATTCAGGGAAACCAAAGCCTCGAAAACCTCTGGCAGGAAAAATTGGTAAAATGCAAACAAGTTCAGCTTGCAATTTGCTTGCATGCCTTGTTTGGTCTCGGTGACGGTTTTGCTGGCGATCATTACGTAGATAGAATTTTGTCTGCTTTTTCAGATTTCCCTTCAGGAAATCTCATCTCATCTACGTAGCATTTATAACGGAGGCAATTCGTCGCACGATGTGGGAGATAGTGGCTGGCGCTGGCGACTTTTTCTCGGCAACAACCATGCGTTGCCTGTACCCGGATGCCAACCTCAGTCCATGGATCCCGGAAAGACTGGCCTGACCCTACCACTCCTCGTGAAAGTATCGGTGATGTGGCAACGAGAAAAGGAATATCATGAAAGTATCGGTGATGTCGATGTGTCTCCGAGAAAAGGAATAACTGTCTTCTTGAATTGCTTGACTCTTGATTCAAGCCAACTGCTCAATCATTTATTCCATTCTGCAGTGGACACAACTGTTGCACAGAAGACACCAATGCACAAAAATTTACAACACTTCGCCGATCAACTGTGAAATAATACGTTTCTACGTACATATATGTGCTTTTAGAATTTCCAATTAGATCACGGAATCGCAGTAATAGACTCAAAGCGTTGGCTTTAGCTGCTCCAGTGGCTGCATTTGCGCTTCCGTTTAGTTTGTTGGATGCCTCTAGTTTCGGTGGTGGTGGTGGTAGTGGTGGTTTTGTTGGCTTGGTTGAAAGTGGCAGCATTAGTAAAACAATTGGTTCTAGGGCAAATCGAATATCTAATCCCAATAAACATGGTATACATACACAATAAAAATAAATTTTATTTTCGAACATTTTTTCTATGAAAGGGGGATCTTGTAATAAAATTTAATTTTCCTTCATTTTAATTTGTCTAGATTTAAATATTGTAGTTGTGGCTACTTTCACATAAAAATTAGTTCTGAATACCGAAATTGGTAACTAATAATTTGAAATAAATTCATCGTACAATATACGTAACGCAGTATAATCAAGAGTACATAATAACTAAGAGTGTGACAAGCGTCCCACTCTTAGTTATTAGGCTGCAGACATCATCTGCACAATAACGGCCTACCCCCCCACAACTGAGTACCAGGTACACAATTGTGTACCAGCACTCGCTTGTATGTTTACATGTTGAAACCAAAAACATTCTATCAGCAGCTGGCCACTTTTGAGCTTCAACATGTAAACATACAAGCGAGTGCTGGTACACAATTGTGTACCTGGCACTCAGTTGTGGGGGGGGTCACTAGGTACTCAGTTGTGGGGGGTAGGCCGTTATATTGCAGATGATGTCTGCAGCCTAATAACTAAGAGTGGGACGCTTGTCACACTCTTTAAGTTATTATGTACTCTTGGTATAATGTATGCGATTTCTTCCTAACATTTTTAAATTTATGTTTTAAGTTAGCTTAAGCTCAACATTAAGTTTACTATTTTTATTTTATGCTTTTAAATGGATCATTTTTCTTGTTTTTGTTTTCTAGGTGTAACATTCCGAACACAAGCCCTGAAAAATTTCAATGTTAGCGGCCACGAATCCATTGAAGCCAGATCAGCTCCAATGTGTGCTGAATTTTGCTATGTCAGTCACAGATGCGATTTTGCTGTTTGGATTCCTTCTGAGTTAAAAAGCTGTGTTCTCGTGAAGAAACCAAAATCTATATTTACGTGTTCACTGGACAGTGAAGAACTTGATTTAACCTTGGAAGAATCAGCAATTCTGTACTGCATTCAGCCCTCCAGAAACGTGGGCGTGTTTGGTTAAACACTACTTGTAGTAAACTGCTCGACTTTGCTTTATCTTTGCAGTGTAAAACAGAAGGTATTTATCACCCTCTTGTCTATTTTAGTACACTCCTCTGTGTCTAATTTCAGCTTTTCATTCCAGTTTTTGAAGTGTTTATATTTGTGCAGTAAAGTTAACATAACAATACAATATTGCATGCTGAGGCATTATTAAAATTTGTCCAAATGTTGTTTCTGTCCTACGTAGCAATAGATGAAAGCTTTAATGAGTCAACCTCATTTCGTGGGCAGCAATCAAGGTTCTGAATTACTAACAACAACTTCCAATTGTTTAGCCGGATGCTGCCTTTGAAAGCAAAATCTCCGAGTTAATGAAGCATCCAAGCACGTTGACATGACGTTCGTTTTTATTTTCCGACAATGAGTATGTATTTTATTGCACATTGCAGTCATTGTTACACCTAATCTTGTCTGTCGAACTTTTATTAGCGCTTTGCAGTTGCAGTCGGACGGAACTGTTTAGCAGTTGGTCGCCAGGTGCCTTTGTTTCTTGTTTGGTTTCACTCTGATTACTGGTTGGCTGCGGTTGGGTTTACCTGCGTAGTTTTAGCTCCACTGAGCTATCGTTTGATGAGGAAATGCAAAGTCATTTTCAAAAATACCAATGGTATTTCCGCTATAAAAGTGAACTGCACAGATTACACCTTTCATGCTGTGACGAGTTTTATGCCCAAAGCCTTTACCAAGAAAGCTTGATATAAAATATTGTTTACAAACGTATTGAAGCTTAACAAAATCTCGAAAATCCCCATCAGTCATGGGATAAAGCAGGATGTTGACAGGAAAGTTTATTTTACTCAATAGGCCAACGTACAGCACTAATACGTGAATTGAATATACACCGAAGCCAAGTACCGACACCTTTATACCTCTTCCCTATAAATCAGTGATTGGTTGAAGTCCATTTTAAACTGATTGAATTCCACTTTCACAGGCCACAGGCCACATCTCCCAAACATTTGTTCAATCGGAGCTGTGTAAGTGTAAGCATCCCTCTGGCCACTTTGCTGTTTCAAGTCGGCTAGTTTTTACTAGGTTGAATCTTTTAATTTTCTCAGGCCTTAAAGCTTCTTTACTGTTCTCACAAATTTAGATTGCTTAGAGAGCAGGTGTGACTAACGAGTATTCTGAAAAAATCGCACAATAGAAAACCCTCGCAATCCTGATTTTTTGTAAACTAAGTTTATTCGCATTCAAAGCCTCCCTGATTTGCAAAACTAGTCTTTTATGCTTGAAGACTGCAGTAAATGTTAAGCAAAAGAATTGCAAGAGTTTACATGTTGAGCAGAACGCTACAGCATTGTTAAAGTCTGTGTTACAATTAAAATGTTTCTCTTTACAACCGTGTTTTTCCATTTTTAGCGATTTTATTGGCATATTTTAACATGAATGTTTATATTTGGTGTCTACCACTAATGACTTTTAAATTTTAAAGCAACCCATCCCGCTGTTATACATCATCCGCATGCTTGCTAACAGGTATTCTTTCGTGCACTTCCAGTGTCTTTAAACTTTTGCGTGAGAACGTGAAGAAGCTGCCAAGTAAACATTTTCGAAATATTCGATTTTTCCTTGTCGAAGCTTCCAGACTTGGCCATAAAACTTTCCTTTTGGGCAGTCCGCTGCACGCATCTACGTATATAGAAGGACAACTCCAAAAGTGCAGATTTATAGGACTACAAGATGTGGCAGGCTTATGACATGAGAACACCTGTTTGCAAAATTTCAAAGGCGAAGCTCTAGAGATTTGCTTTATACCAATCGCTGAAGCCTTTTGACTTGCTTTCTAGGTTGACACACGCTTGTAATATACAGTCTGTGTTGCCTGTGTATTTATTTTTTATTGATATTAATTTTCCTCAGACAATTAATTGTTGAATTCCTCCACAAATTTAACAAATTTCGTTTAGAGCCATTCTGCAAAAGATCCTGCCCTGACTCGGACTGCGACTGAGATTTGGTAATCGCAAACTATTCTACGATGCTGACTCTATGCTTGTATCGAGCCTGGGCACATAACCTGTTAGAGTATGGAGAAATAACTAACCACAAATGATTACGTTTTTTGACAACACATCACTCAACCAGTTAGTACATAGTCCAGCTGGTGCTTGGTGGAACAGATCTAGCTTGATCATTTCAGCTACTCTTTCAACAAATCTAAATTCGCTAATAAACTCCGCTTAATACAGGCATCCTTCCACATTCTATGTACAGCATTGCAAATATCGGTTTGCAGTCTCTTATTACTTGTAAATAGTCCAACAAGTCTGTCCTACTACAGGATAGATGTGCTGGAACTCTGCGCACGAAATTTGTTGCAACTGCAAAAAATAAGTAATTTGTTGCAACTGCAAAAAATAAGTACATTTTCTCTGTTTACGTTTACCATAACGCCTGCCCAGTTCCTTACGTTGGTATTTAATTCAGTTAGAGTTTTGTTTTGTTTATAGAACAGTATTCCAAATGAGATTTAGCACGCCAAAATTCAGTCATTCATCTTCATTCTGTCCACTGAAATGAGTAAACTCGTTACGGAGTAATTACATGCAAATTAAAACTGGAGATAGATTTCTGATCCAAGGCATCCGAAGCTTCCATGGCTTAAGGCTCATTGTTACGCACTGTTGACACTAGAAAGCTACGACTCTATCTTAAATACATGACACAAACATGTACACATATGCATGGAGTGATAGAGGGGTAGGTTGAGCACAGCTCGTCTATAGAAGAAAGGGCTTCCCGCTTTAGACCTAATCCAGTTAGCAATCCTAATCAGGCAGCCTTTTTGCCTTAGTGTCAGTCAGTCAGGCGAGAATGTCTCATGCTTTATCAGCCATTAAAATTGTCCATTTAGGACATGTTTTTGTTGATAAATGATGATACCAGTTTTACCCACCTAGCGTCTCAACTTAGGGACCTCCTTCCTCTTCAATCCATTTCTTTCTGACTGACTCATTTTTCAGTCATTTTTGGCAACTCTTTCTCTGTTTTTTCGGATTTTTACTTATGACAGACATTGTACATAAGTACGCATTAAACATGAACGTCTATTTTATTTTTGCCTTACAAATTTTGCAACAACAGTAACGTCCTCACTCACAGTGTTTAAATTTGCAAAAACAGTAGCTGATGTTTATTTTGAAAATCTGTAATCTAATGATTATATAATCGCAACGTAGCTCGCGGAAAATAATTTATTATATTGTCTCACTTCAAGTACTTAATTTTAATTTGAAGTAGCACTGTTCTGGTCATTTATCCGTTTTCTAAAATCACCAGCGCAAGTGAATCTGCCGGTGAATGAACGCAATTTGACACTTTGCAAACCTTTCGTCGCATATCGACGCTCGGTTGGTGGCGAATCCTAAGTAGATAGACGCTTATATTCCTTTATACAAATGTTGATGCAATGTTAGCAGGCAAAGAAAGTCTTACGTGTATTGACGCAACGTAGTAGTAAAATATTTGAGTGGAAGCTTAAAAGTTTTGTCTTGTGGCCCTTTTCTTCCAAGTCCAAAAGAACGAAGACATGTTTCCGTTTAAAAGCTGTGTGCACACATAATACACATAGTAGGTTTCTTATTCTTTCCACACTACAAAAACTTTCATGCTTTGTAAGCCACCCTTCTTTTGTCCGAAGTGGCGCTTTCTATTAAGCTGAGGACCATAGGGGATTCTTGTCAAGTTTTGGTTCTCCCGTTTTAGGGGTGGGAAATAAAGTTTAAACTTATCGTTTTTTGGTTCACTTCAGAAAAACCATACTTCACATTAGACGCTCTAACCAACCTAGGAAGCTAATAATTTTATTCAACCATGCGCTAAAATGTTTGGCCTATATGTCTCTTAAATGGCGTCTTAAAGTTTGAACAAAACATGGGAACTGATAAGCTTTTAAAGCTGATTCAGTGCTAAACTGTGCGACTTTATGGCACTGCTGAGAATCAGCTTTCAAGATAAACTGACTGAAGGTTGTTCTTAACTGTCCTTTTCATTGCATCTTCTTCAAGGCTATTTTATTTTTCAATGCACCTTAGGTGATTTTAAAATGATTTCAGCTAACCCGCACCAGAGCTCAAATTCATTATGTTCCCTAAAACTCAAAAATAATTTATACCCTGTGCTAACCTGAAACACAAATTACTTGCGAAAACAGATTTGAACACTACACTTACACTACACTACACTACGCTGCATGTTTCACTATCTTACATTATGCGGATCCTTTGCGCTTTCCCACCAGCCCTAATTTTCAATTTTTGACCAATAACTTTGAAAATCTGTTTGAGCTCATTCTGGAGGCTGATGAATTCAAAAATTAAAAAAATGCATACAGGGATTTTCAGGACCGCTGAGCACGAATCTCAAATTCGTTTTTCGATTCAGCTTTTCATTAGATTAGTATTAACTAAAGTTGTAAGCTGATACCGAGCTCGCGAAAAGCTAATTGAAAAACGGATTTCAGATTCGTGCGCAGTTTTCAACAAATTTTTTGAAAAAATTTTTCGGTGCCCCTCGGTCCTTACCAAACTGATATCTAAAATTTTAAAATTCGTTTAAATTTTAAATTTTTGAATTTTAGAATTCATCAGCGTTTAGTATGCAGTATGCAGTATGCACCCATGCAAAATTCCCAAGTTATTGGTCAAAGTTCGACCCAGGGGGGGCAAAGATCCCCTTGTGCTGGACGCTTACTAGCCGATAGTATCTTGGAACGGCCGGATTCTCAGCAAGGCCGTGGCCCAAAAACCGCTGACCAACACGCCGTCCTAAAGCAATGCTAGCTTGTAGGTGATAGATAGCTTGAGTTTATTAGCAGTAGAGTAGTAGTGAACACTGAACCCATTGCTTTCATGAAATATAGTAGCAGAGTAGGTAAACTGTAAAAATTTAAAGGGCACAAAATCGGGGTTGTCTCTGCACAGGTGCAATCATAAATGTGAAAGGTGGGGGGGCGCACACACACACACACACATATATATATTTATTTATTTATTTATTTATTTATTTATGTGTATATATATATACACATATATATGCATATATATCCAATATATATATATCCTATATATATATATATATATATATATATATATATATATACACATATATATGCATATATATATACATACATACATAGGGACTAGGGACTGTTGACTGGTTTGCTGGCTATATCTTTAACATTAGAGTTAGCCAGTCTAAGCCAGTCAACTTTGATAGTCCCATTAATTTTAACACTAGAATTAGCCAGTCAACTGCGACTGGCTAATTTTTAAATAATCTTTGTGTACAAAATTTATTTTGCTAGACGCACTATAATGTAAAAGGGGATGTGTTATGCAAATTAACTGACTGGCTAGTGCGATACGCACTAAAAGAAAAGCAAATCGGGTCGCTTTTTTGGCTCAAGGAGACTGGAAAAGTACGTACACTTATGAATGATGTGTGGGGATTTTTTTTTCAATTAAAAACTACTAAAAGATTTAATTGTTTTTGTAAACCGTGGTGGGCGCGTTCAAACGCCAGTCAACTGATTAGATGACGAAGCAGTAGGACCTGGAAATCATTTTAAGTCTACGTTAGCTTTTCTGGTCCCCAAAAATCGCCGACGTTGCGTACAGCATGATAACCATGATCTTTGCTTCTCCCACTTTGTCCACTTTTCTATATCGACAGTGAAGTAAACTGATAGCCATCAGAGTTCCGCTGGAAATCAGTTTCTTTATTGAATTTTTAATTAGAATGAAACTAAATAAACCTTACGTAAATAAATAAATAAAGTGAATAAGTACATTACTAATTAATTTTCACAAATTACACACTGATACTGCCCATGTAAATGCAGGGACAGATAGCTTCCTTTGTAATATAGAATTTGGCGATTTAGTGTTTCAATTGTTGTTTGTTTTAGAAATATTTTGCATATTTTTGAGGCTTGTAAGTATGCTCATGTTTACTGCACAGGCATCTACAGTAATTTAATGATATATCACCTTTTTTCTAATTTAACTACAGCCTGGTGCCATTCTAACAATGGCTTCATTTCACGGTTCACACATTTCACATATATACTATTCTTACATTTTCTTATATTGTAGCTTGATATATAAGGTGTATAAATGAAGCTAGGCTCTATTAGCTTTGCAAACCATGCTCCATTGAAGGCCAGTTGAAAAGGGGGTTTCTCTTTTGAGTTTCTGTCCTGTCTGCGGCTTACCTCCTTTCTAGGGAACCGTCAATACCAATTTTTGTTCTCCGTGATAAGCTTATAATAGCCATCTGGGAACATAGAGAAAGAGAGAACGAACCTTCCTTACATAACTTTACGCATTTCCAACCTCCCCCTCTACATATCTTATTTGAGAGGAAACTTTATTTACATTAAAGAATATGGATAAGTCTGAGCCTTTATCTTAGTACATGTACACCTACTTTATATAGGCAGCCTTTAGATTCAATCTTTCATCGGAAAGAGATGGAGAAAGCTTTGTTGAGCAGAAGAGCTGGTTATAGTGATGGTTCGTATTTTTCTACTACTATACTTCTGTAAGCTGTTTTGGTTTGGAAGCCAAATTTGTGCAGACAATATGACGATTTTACTAACTATACAATGAGAAGAACACTATGCTGGGATTTACATTTTCGTGTTAGTGCGTGATCATCTCTATACCGGCTGTATGCCCGGAAGGGTGTATATTCAGGGGGATTTTACATCCACGAAGGGACAATTTATCTGCTTGATTTTGAGGACAAAACGAAAAACTCCTAGATGTGTTTCGCTCCTAGTTGCAGAAGATTTTCCTAAGTAACCTGTTGGAGATATTTAGGAGGATGTCTAGGAGCTGTCTAGTAGGGAGTTAGGAGACTAGAGATTTCTCCCAAGCTTAGCCTAGCGCTTCCAGTTTAGGAAAAACATTTAAGTGGTGGATAGCTTAGGAGAATCTTTTAAAACACAATACTCCAAAGTGACCATTTGAGCTGAACTTAGGAGCGTTCCTAGGCTTAGGATGATCTTTTTGTGGTATCTGATCCACCACGACAGGAAAGCCTTCCGATAACATAATTATAGTACACGTTCTTAGAACGTTTATAGTATATATGTCGCAAAGTTTCATTCAATTTGTTTCATTGTTGTGTACGTGTTAGTTGCCGTAACAAGTAGTTACAACACTTTTACAACACGGATCTAGTTTGCTTGAATACGCACAATCAGTATGTTAAGGCCAGTACACGCTAACACACAAGCACAAGAACAAGCATCAAGACAAATTTTACGCTACGGCGCAACGCAATTATGGTAAATATAATTAGAAATTCAGTCTTGCCACGCCTTCTGTGTAGTACTTCCGTCTCATAGTGTAAAGTAATTCTGATTGGCTGCTGGCATTGTGCTTAAGCAAAAATTGATTTCAACTCTGCGTTGTATATGTGCTTGTTTGTTCTTGTGCTCAAGTTTGAACATTGAATTGAGCACAGTTTTGGAGAGATGAATCGAAAAATTCATTTTCCATATCACCTTTTTGCGTGTTGCCACAATCGGGGGGGGGGCAGTTCCAAGAAAATGATATTCTGTAACACCCTGTGTGTTATCTGTTGTGTGCATGCATGGACGAGATAGCCTGCTGGTGATCAGACCAAGTACCAGACTTTCTTTCGCTGTCGTTTTCAAGTTTGCTTGTAGACTGAAGTTAGGATAACGTCATCCGTTCGTACAGTAGTTTTGCAATTAGTAATGTCAAAATCTGGCAATTCCTTGCTAAGGTTGCTTCGAAGGAAAATAACATATATTTGATAGTAAATCTTAACTATTCTTTTGTCATACTAGTCTACACTGTTTTGAGACTACTCTGCATTCTGTTCCTTTTTTCAGAATGAAAGGAGTGTTGCCCAATTTTTCTCACTTCTCCTCATGTATCCAAGTGTAAGTGTGCATGTAGGAGTTTCCATTTTCCAGAACGCAACCACTCTCTGTCTCTATCCTGTCCATATTGAAGCATCTGTATCAATATCTAATTCAATCCCAGGAGGGGTACAATTCCGACTCATACTTTTGGGGCTAACTGGTTCTATTCAGAAACCAGAGGTATCCCCTGAATGTTATTGAAATCTATATTCAAGATATCTTCCTTCTACTTTTCTGGAGCAAGCGAACGAGACAGAAAGAGAGCTGTCTGTCAATCAAACTGTAGCCTGGCAAATTTTCTGGGTATAAGTTCCAAAAATGTTTTCGTAACTGATATGACCACTGTCATAGTTCAGTTAAATAGTTTTGTTCTTTTTGAGTGACACTCCGTTGGTAAACTTCAACTAAGCTCTGATTTCTATTTTAATTTGTAATTATGTATATTCACATCGAATGCGATGGAATGAAAAGCATTATGTAATCCCATATTTATGGTTTTAATTTTTTTGCTGGCTAATTCACCGATTATTAAGACTTTCATTTTCCTTTGTTGCAATCAGGTGCGATGATTTGATTAGTGATAAACTTTAAGTTACATTCTTGTAATTATTGTAGAATCTTTCTCATCCTCTATTTTTCTCAATTCTTTAGTTCATGCACATTTTCTCTGACTGTGATGAAGCAAGAGACCCTTTTTCCCACATAACACAATTTACAGCCCATCTTTTACACGTGCTGCTAATTGCTGCCGTGTAAGCTTGGATTTCTATACATTCGTGAATTTCCACATCTGATGTCTAAGTAGGTGTGCTAGCTTGCATATAGGTAATAGTGCTTCTTTCACACACCAGGCACGGAACAAGAAGTCATTATTTTTCTAGAACGTCTGCTGCTCTCAAATCAGGCGCTCGATGGAAAAACTATAGCATAAGAAAGTTCTTGATCGTTAGCAGATTGCAGGTTTTGTCCAATTAAATCTTCAACTTTTTCAATTTTCCGCTGCATGGTTAGGTTAGTTAGACGCAACCTGACTAGAATGTGCAACAGAATTGGCACCTCAGGGTCCAGTAAAAAGATGCTTCTTGAATTGATTTTTTCGTACCAACATTACATACTTATCTTACTAACATGACTACACTAGACATCCTTTATAGCCATGTAATTACAACTATTGCACCGGTTTTTACCAATATAAATACGTGAAGGTCTGCATTTTGACATTAGAAACTGGATAATTTTTTATGCCAGATTAGGCTTGCGGGAACCTTTTGGGTTTTCTCTACCGGCTGCAGTCTGAAAGACGCACTTTACGCTTTCTGCTTGTATATATGTCAATTGCGAATCTGTAGATTTCTCTTTACCATAATTGTATCGCGATTACATCATAGCTATGTAACTTCGTGCCCGTCCCCTGCTTTCGGCTTCAGCTTAGATGTACACACGTATTGCAGCACATCACATCGACTTTGGAGTGTATGTAATTAAATGAGAGCAATAAAACAAACTAATTTTCTATCCTGTCTCAATGTTATAGGCTTTTTATTGATCATTAATCTGCTGCTAAAAGCCATGTGTATTGGATACTTTATAATCGTCGAGCACTTCAGGATGCTGCCTTCTATTTCTGTGTAAAATTGTAGTATATTTGCCAGCTGCCCCCATTAAACTTTTGAACGGTGCTATCTGCCCAAATTTCCCTACGGGGCCTGTATAGGAGATGAATTTATGGCCTACCAATGGAAAGATCTTCCAAAGGCATGCTGATTCCAAATTGCACCGGCGGGGATCCGACTCACCACGCTCCTCAGCACCCCCACCCTTCAACCACCACTCCTAACCCTGTCTCCGGCACCACCTTTGTAGATGAATCTTTGCTGTTTAAACAAAATTATGATCTACGCGAAGTCATCGGAAAGTAAGCCGTTAGGTTTATGGACTGCTTAGTTTAATTTAATTAATTTTTAACCGTAATTTAGCGTTAATTATTTCCAAGCCAGAAAACAATGTAAACATACAATCCAAGAAGAAACAACAAAATGAAACAAAATACTTCTAGCAAGTATGAAGTATTTCTTAAATCCGTGTACACAGTGATGAAGGATGGAAGGAAGAAGGAGTTAAGGCTGGGCCGATTGACCGGCTACTATTCCCCGCCCCCTACGAAATCTGTTTGCGTATTTGCGAGTCGACTTCTGAAAACTCCTAAAGTTTCAGAATTAACAATATCCGATTCTAAATAATTCCATATCAAAACAATACGAATTGCAAAAAATTACTTTTTAATATCCAGTTACTGACAACTTAAATTTTTGACCTCTGGTATTTAATGTAGTATATAGTACTCTGAAAGAAGTCATGGAAGTTTAGATCAGTAAGATTATGTATACATAAGCTTGAACTGAACACCATTGCCAAGTCTTTGCATCAGTTGCTTTTTGTATAATTTGCAATCGCTTGTGCTTAGTGAACAGAAGGGCTAGTATTGCCTATCCTTCTAATGGCGATTGAATTAACAATTATTCGCTTTCTCTTAGCTACATAACTAGCTTTTATTATATTTCAGGGGACCATTTTCTTTGGTATATCGAGCAATACAAACGTCATCTAGTCAACAGTTCGCTGTGAAAGCTTTAGACATTCAACGATTTCAGTCTTCCACTGGTCTTTCTCTGCAAGGTAAAATAATTGTGCCCTGTAGCAAATATATAAAAGCTTCAATTTTTATTACAGTAAGTGCAAGAGCGTGTTATCAGCTAGCAACGTATAAATGATGAAGCCATCTAACCATACTTAGTGCGACAAAGAGTACCTAATGATAAGAGTATGACAAGCGTCACACTCTATGCAGTGAAGGCCAAAACTATGCTATGCGCGCTATCGGCTGACCCCCCACGAATTGACCCCCTCTCACACCGCCCCTATATGGGTACGTGGTCCAAACGGGGGTCGCTCACTGCTTTGCACAATTACACGCTGAAATTAACAGGGGCCCAATTTGGGGAGGGGGTTTAAGCGTGTATGTTTAACACTTGTACGTAGAAAACATGCTAAGCGAGTGAGCGACCCCCGTTTGGGTTATGTACCCATATAGGGGCGGTGTGAGAGGGGGTCAATTCGTGTGCGGGGTTGCCGATAGCGCGCATAGCATAGTTTTGGCCTTCACTGCATAGAGTGTGACGCTTGTCATACTTATCATAATGTACTCTTGGTGCGACGACGTAATGGTAGCAACTAAATTTGGATGCATTACTTCTTCGTTTCAATTTGCGAATTTTGGGATCACTTGATCGCATTCATCATGGTCGATATACTGCGTTTGAGCCGCACTTTCCTTGACATACTAAGCGTTGTGATCGTGAATGTGATCAAGTATTCGATCCACTTCTCCGCATAACACATCGCCAAGAGTGCATAATTACTCTAGAAGAATAGCCAGCTACTAGAGGGATTCTCTTCTCAACGGTGCTCCGACCACAATACGCGAATCTTCCCCCGTTTGGTGAGGATGGTCGACGAGCATATCCCCTCTCCTTTGAGTGGGGGAGGGTAGCAGAAGGAGGTCCCCATTTGGAGGAGGTAGCCAAAGGGGGTCCCCGTTTAATGGGGGGGGTAGGTATGTAATATAGAAGGAGGTACCTGTTTTGGGAGGGATTGCCAAGTCAGTCTAAGATTGGCTGAATCTGATTGTCTTTTGGCGACCCCCCCCCCAACTGGGACCCTTTTTTCCTACCCCCCCCCCTCACCTAACGGGAATAAATACAAACTACCGTAATCTTCCGCTTTGCCCCCCCAACCAAACGGGGCTCTCTTTTCGGCTACACACACACCCCTCACCAAACGGAGGGGTATACTTGGTCGTACAGAGCCATCCTCCACCAAACCGGGGGAACATTCGCATATTGTGGTCGGAGCACCGTTACGCAATGCCAAGAAGAGAGACCCACTAGTGGCTTACGTTTCTTCTTATATACTGTGCAGTTATAATATCATGCAACTTCTGTTTCAAATCTTTTTTGTGTTCACATGCTCTCTTCTACAAAAATTGCATGGCTAATTATTCCATTATTCCATTATTCAATTATCCCATGAGCCCGCCCGGCTTAGTACTTAGGATTAGTACTCGACTCGACATTCACAAGAGCTTTATTTTGCACTTAGTAGCAGTTGTTTTCAGTCAACGCAATTATATTTTTAGAGGCAAAACAAGAAGCAACAATTTGTGCCATGCTGAAGCATCCGAATATTGTAGAACTTTTTGAGATATACAATACCGGAACCTTTTTGTACATGGTTTTTGAATAGTACGTTATTAAACTGCAGGTTACCGTTTAACTTGATACTATTATTATGTACAATGCCTTCAAGATTTAAGATGTAGCAATACATAAAATCCAATTTCCGTATGTCATTATTGTCATCGTATGTTAATGATTGAGCAAAGTTTGGCAAATATTAAGCTTAGATTCAAAATTACTTCTCGAATATTTTTTATTCCTACTGTGTCGTACAGTAATCTGTTTTTGTTTATGCCTTTAACAGTAATCTAAATTTTCATATTTTTTCTCATTTCAGTTTGGATGGTTCAGATCTGTGCTTCGAAATAGTCAAGCGTGCAACAGCCGGTTTTGTGTACAGTGAATCAGTAGCTAGGTAATTAGACTTTTCGAAGCGGCCGAACATCATTTCGGAGTGTTTGGAATAAATAGTTGTTTCACTGAGCATCTATTGCTCCATTGTACACTTCAGTCTAAGTGCTTAATGTAACACTTTACATGAATGGAAAAATAAATAGGATGTATTGTTGAGTCCTGCATTCTCTCTAAACAGGAAAACATAACGAGACCTTTTCCACCTTCACAAGAATGATACAGGATGAAAGAGAGAATTTGGTAAAAGAATATGGTGTCGCTGCACAATCTGGGACTTGAGTTATGTCGCATGTCGATTGTCGCAGTGATGTGCAGGAGGATATTTCAGTGCAACACTTATCAGTCAGAGCCCTTCTAGGCGAGAGGCACGCAAGTTAGCACATTTTCTGCTCCTTACGACATGCACAATTTGCCGCACGGCAGTTTTGCCGTTACAAATTATAAACCTGTGACTGTGAACACTGTCGTGACGCGCGACACACGACTGAGCCTGAGCCTGGATAGCCTGACATCAAGGTTGAAGTAACTCACGTCGGAATTTCCTTTTGACGAGCCGCCTTGTCTGTGGCATAGATTTTTCTGTTTTATTTCATCTGTTACTCGCTGATAAGGTTTGTACAAAGAATGAAATAAATTTAAATTTCAAATGTATGAGGTAATAGCTATGTAGGAGGTTGAAGTAGAACGCATCAGGCACTAGAGATGAGCATTTCGGCCCGTTGGCCCGGCCCGGCTAGTCCCAGCCCGGCACCCGGGCCGAGAAATCTTTTAGCTGCGGGCCGGAGCGGGCCAAAAGGACCGGGTCGACTACAAAAAATGTTGTGAAATCACTAAAATTAGCAAAACATTTACTCATTCTGGTGCTTTTACAGCAAAATTTAACATTTCTTATATAGTTTAGCGTTTCCATCTTGCATTGAAGCCTTTGAAATAATATTCTTAGTAAAATTATCGAAATTTTCTTTCAGCGGGCGGGGTCTGGCCGAAAACTTTAGCCAGCGGGCTGGGCCGGGCCGCTCCTAGCAAGATCTTGGTGCGGGCCGGGCCGGGTCGGCCCGACAAAAATGCGACCCGTGCTCAGCTCTATTAGACACTGATGTACAATAATTGCAAAGGATTTCTCCCGATAAAGCGACTAATTAAATAGCACCTCAAATTAATCGTCAAGGAAAGAAGATTTGATTGCAGTTAAAAGTATAATAAAGATCTGCCTCATAGATATGGTAAGAGTAATCTTGCCGTGGAAATTTTTAATAATTATTTACTATGAGAGACCGGCACCATGAGGTTGTGATACTTCCAGTAGTCGATCCTCTAGAACTCTTTCTGCTTTGTGCTTAGCAATACTTGATGCTGGCTTGATACTTAATTAATATTTGATGCTTTTGTTGCAGTCATTACATGAAGCAAGTGCTCCAGGCAGTGAACTACTGTCACGATTTGGGCATTATTCATCGTGATATTCGACCTCAGTCAGTCATGTTGGCGAACAAGGAAAATTCGGCACCACTTAAGCTTACGGGTTTCAACGTTGCCATCCGACTTCCTTCGGGCAGAACAACTGTGGATGGAGGTTAGTGAGTTAACCACCGTTGAACTTAAGCTTGACCTCCAAATGTGTTTAAAAATGTTTAAAAAGATTAAAGGGTATCTAATTTTCGCACCGCTTACGATGTAAAATGTTATTAATTTACATTTTAGGAGTGGTGGGTTCTCCGCAGTTTCTGTCTCCTGAGGTAGTGGCTCAGGATTCCTATGGGACCGCTCTCGACATTTGGAACATTGGAATTCTTCTGTACATGCTTCTGTCAGGAACGCTTCCCTTCACTGGACCCCAAAGCGCCTTGCATTCAGCAATACTTCAGGGAAATTTCACTGTAAGAATGTGACAAAATCATAAACCAAAAATTGAGTTTCTGTATTAATTGCATTTGTTGGTTTTAAAATCTCAATGGTCTGTTCTGTTCCAATTATGCCTTGTCCGTAATGAAAATAGCTGTCTGTTCTGTTGCAGCTTCGACCCAGGATTTGGGATCACATATCTGACTATGCCAAGGATTTGGTCATAAAAATGTTGACTGTGGATCAATCTAAAAGAATAACTGCCGCTGATGCCTTGCGACACCCATGGTTAAAGGTTAATCTTAGACAAAATACCAAATAATTTTATACGCCATCTTTCAATTTTGTTATATTTTGTAAATTTCGCTCGTTTTCTCTTACCCTCTTCAGTTATCAATGGTATGAAATCATGATACTCTTTACTATTAATTGCAAATTCCGGTTGAATGATTCTCTATTCAGTGCATTGACATAGAGGAAATAATATCTGTAAGGTGTAAACTAGAGGAAGCGGTCTAAGCTGATTTGAAATATTCAATGTACCCAAAACCCTTTAATTTTAGTTTTTGGCATGTTGTTTTTCCAGGAACGAGATCGGTACGCATCCCGAAAGCATTTGCATGAAACCGTTGAAGAACTGAAGAAGTTCAATGCTTTGAGAAAGCTCAAAGTAATCGCTTTCTAAACTTGTCCATTACGTTTGTTGCCCGAAATAGGATGACAGGGTTAGAGCATGCCTATATTTTGTCTGAATCATCAAATTGGCAATTTTCGTCAGTGCGACAAGTGTGCTGAGGCGAAGAGTTGATCAGGTTTACACGGAATTTCTGCTAAAATTAAAAAGACACGTATAGGTATTGATAATCACTGCGAAAGGGAAACGGAGTCCGTAGTTTTAAGTTTCACATTACTCAATTTTACGGTTCTGGTGCAGAGCAGAGTGATATCTTCTGTATACAGAGATAACGACATTACCTCTAAGCCTGTTTCCTGTTTTCAGCACACAGTAATCTATCCACGACAGTCTTATTTTTCTGCAATTCGCGCACTCAATTAATTTTGCTTCATCTAGTTTTTTGTATTTAGAGTAGAATAATCAGTGCGGTGTGTAGTCCTCTTTGGCAGCCACCACTTGCTCACAATTCACTGCTTCCAGAGCTTTCACCCTCTCCACCTGGCTCCAAATCTACATCTCCAGAAAGTCAGACTCCCTACTAGTTATTGCAGTTTATAGTAAATCTTTATTCCTTAAGCTTCGTTAACTAAAGCAAAACTTACGATTGATGCATAAGTAATGTATTTCACTGTAAGTTAAATCCGAAGCATGCGGTCAAAGCAGCGCAGTCACTTCTGCTCCGGCAGTAGCCTTGCCTACGCCTCAGGTAATTGCATTATGCAATTATTCAACGCCAGACCGAGGACACCCTGAGCAAAATTGGTCTGGCGTTACCACTCCTCGTGAAAGCATCCGGGGTGTGGAACCAAGGGAAAAATCCGAAGCAGAATTTTGCCATGCTGAAACAGTTACATTAGCTACCACCTCTGCAATCCTCAGCACTAAGTTGTTTTCAAGCTAGTAAATGTTTGGAATTATAATCAAATATCCAAACTACAGTAAATATGGATTCTTTAATAAATGGGCAGACGGAGTTTTTAATCAATGAGCGGAAGGATTCAATCCGACCAACTAACCTCACCCTCAAAATTCGGCTCGTTTAAGCAAAGGCAAAAAGTTAAAAGTTCGTTATATAGAGTGTCCATGCACTCATAAAACTGTTGACAGCATTCGTAAACAATTTATTTTCCAATTAATTTTTCAAAATCCACCAAAAATTATGCTTGGTCGAGATTTCAGCTTATCAAAATCCGGCAAGGATTCTGATTGTGTGAACTTTCAACCAGTAAAAAATAAAAATCCACCAAGAATATTGATAGGTCGACGTTTCAGCCAGTTAAGGTTTCTGATTGGTCAAAATTTCACCTGTCAAAATACACCAAAAAATTTTGATTGGTCGAGATTTCAGCTAATCAAAATCCGGCTGGGAGTCTGATTGTGTGAACTTTCAGCCAGTCAAAATCCACCAAGAATTTTGATAGGTCGACGTTTCAGCCAGTCAAAGTTTCTGATTGGTCAAAACTTCACCTGTCAGAATCCACCAAAAATTTTGATTGGTCGAGATTTCAGCTAATCACAGTCCGGCTGGGATTCTGATTGTGTGAACTTTCAGCCAGTCAAAATCCATCAAGAATATTGATAGGTCGACGTTTCAGCCAGTCAAGGTTTCTGATTGGTCAAAATTTCACCTGTCAAAATCCACTAAAAAATTTTGATTGGTCGAGATTTCAGCTAATCAATGGACCAGTACAAAAAGCGGACGCGGAACGGAAGCGGACTGGGGGTATAATAAGAGGACTGAAAAAGCGGACTTGTGGTATAAAATGCGGAATAAATGCGGAAATAGGGTATAAAAAGCGGACTTACCTTATTAAGGGGGGGGGGGGTCGCTTTGGGTCAAAATCGATAGTCACTGATTTCGCTCATTTTCATACACAATATAGGTACATATGTTCTCAAAAACAAGACAAAACATTAGAATTCGAAACTAAACAGTGACAGAGATATTCAGCTATAAAGTTGGAAAACTTGAAAATCACTGCGATTTGCCCTCCAAAGTCATGTTGAGACAGAACGATACCGAAATTTTGGTCAACTAATATGGCAATTTAACTCGTGTGGGTTGGCTAATATTTTAATGCTAAAACTACTCCGGAATATCCATCCAGTCGTTCACAGTACATTCATCAATTGTGAACTGAGCCTTTTTCAGCTAACTGTGCCCTCAAACTTTAACTTACTCTAACTTTCAGATACTACATTTCAGACACATAGTTCTATTAGAAAAGTTGTTCAGCTCATCGGTAGCTATCGAATGATACCCAATTTGTCTATATTTTGGAAATTTCAAAAATTGACTTTTTGTGACCTAGAAGAGATCAAAGGATCCGACACGACAGAAAAGTTCTACCTTTAAGCATTTGCCTTTACCTTAATGTCAGGCAGGCATTGAGAGTTTTATATGCCAATTTTGGTGACTTTCGAGTGGGTAATGAGTGAGAAATTATTACAAAAACGTGAAAATTGTGCAAAATGATGATTTTTGGCAAAATTAGCCCATTTTGTGGCAAGTTTTTTGAGAGCACTACAAACGGTAGAAATTTGCAACTACTGTCATAAGAATTCTGTGTATGCGTAGAGTGCAACTATCTATAAGCGATTTCTGTAGCTTTTGCCAATCGCGCAGGAGAGGCGAATATGTTTTGCTGGTTCTGTTTTTCGTGGTACAAAAAGCACCAATTTTCCGAAATTTTGACTTTGAAAAATCGTCAAAAATCTGACACTCAACAGAACTGTTCCAGAAGGGTTATTTGCACTCTCTAATATGTCCTTAACATGTACAACAAGGTTACAGCGCTGTATCTTGCATACAGCGAAAAAATTTTCTGCCACAAACTTTTTAACCTAACTTTTTCATTTTCCTATGTTTAACACATGTCGAGGTAACCTTTGAAGGCCCCTACAGAACGATTGAAGCAATATTACGCAAAACGCACCTGTCTTGTTTTAGGGACCCATTAGGACTACAAAATATGTGAAAATGAGCAAAATCGGAGATGGTCGAAAAATCGGCAAAAAAGCGACCCCCCCCCTTAAGGTGGTGGTATCCTTTTGTGCAGTGCTTTTGTGGTGTTGTTTTGAAACGCTATAACTTTCGCAATTTTGGGAGTTGCAAAGAGCTTTATACATCGTTTTAAAGCTTATTATCTGTACATTCATATGAGCTTACAGAACTGGCAAAATTAGCAAAAAATAGCAGAAATTTTCTGACAAGCTGACATCTAACAGGATGAATATAGACCAAAAGTTTTTGAACATCGATTTCTCAAAACTGAGGAATCGGCCAAAAGTTCTTTTTGTGCCACGATATGAAGGACATATGGGCCGAGGGACGTTTTTGTGGATTTGGCTCAGCAGGTCTTAACGGTCGAGAAAATCGGCCAAATGCACAGTAACACGAAATTTCGCAACTTCGCATTGAGTTTTCTTGCTACTCAATATGTTTTAGCCCAAACCAAGAAAAACGTCCCTCCGCAGAAGTGCGAATTTCGATTCTGCCGAAAATCTCCGGAATCCGTCGGGTAGTTTTTGAGAAATCGATGTTCGAAACAAAATAATCGCAGTTTTGCCAAAATAGTTTTTCGGCCAAATCTCTAGCTTAAAGCAATAAAGTTCGGCTAATAGGCATTCATAAAATGTGCATTTGGACGATGTATCGATTGAGTATAACTAAGCCAATTTTGCCCTTAACATGTGGCAGTAATTTTGAAAAAACTGATTTCCTCGAAAGTGACCATTTTTTGACCCTAAAATCAGTTGTTTGCTTATACTGACTTAACCACTGGAGATAGCTCAAAGGTTGTAAGAGCAAAAATGTTCATTTTTGAGTCCTCTTTCCAGCCATACCAACCAATCCCGTGTCTGGTCTACCTACTGGGAGCTTAAGGCCAAAAATCAAAACTTTCTTATCTTTTGGCCTAAAAATACGGGACTGGTCCTAAAATGTTAAAGAGCACGGAAATAGGTTATTTCGTTAGTTTTAGCCCTTTGCGTAAAGCATTAAAGCCGTAGGAGTCAAAAATACCCGAAAAGAAACCAGCACCTTAAGCGGACTGGGTCAGAATTTAGGGGACCTACTTATTTTTAGTGTGTAGTAGAATTTTGATGACGGTTTTTCGGTTATTCAACACAGAAAACTTTTATGCACTGATAATTACTCTTATTTCTGAGGGCACAGTCGTTAAAACAAAAATATTCTCAATATCTATCTCCGGCTATGTTTTAGGGACAGCCATTTTTGAATCTGCTTTTTGCTGAATACAGTGAATTAAGGCCTATCCCGGTAAAGCTATAACCTGAGCACAGGCTTCTGGTCTTTTCCAGATTACATCCCCCCCTGAGTGGTCACAGGCCGCAAAACTTTACCGATTGAGTTGAAATTTAGTTGTGGTATGTTTTTCACAATGCTTATTTCAAAAATAACAAAAAGTTTAATTTCTTTTAAATTTCAATTTTTTCCACTAATTTGTGCGCTGATCATTCTTACGTCTTGAGCTAAAGTGAACCCATAACCTAAAGTGAACCTAAAGTGAACCCATAAAGTTGTGCGGCCGACTTTCACTTATCCCAACTGCCCTTTTAAGGACAACCATTTCTAATAGAATTTGTTCTAGCCGCACAACCAACCTCATGGATTCACTTTAGGAGATTGCTCCAAGAAGAAACAATGATCAGCGTATTCGAATTAGTGGAAACAAAATAAAATTTAAAAATTTGGAAATTTTAGTATTTTTATAATTAGCATGTTAAAAGACTTATTTTTTACATACATGTTTTGCGACCTGTGGCCACGGGCCAAAAGACCCCAGAATTCTTCAGGACAGACTATCAATTTCGTAATTACATCGGTTATGGAAAGTTGATTCCAACTGCCCTTTTAAGGGCAACCATTCGCATATGTGTTTCTTTCTAATTTTTGTCCGACCCTACGAAAGTTTATATTGCTAGAATTGCTTCGGGAAGCAACAAAAGTTAACGACATAAATAAATATTAGTATTTATAAAAACAATTAATAAATATAATTATTCGTCTAGTATAAAAATACATCATTAAAATTAAGAAAATTAAATTAAATATTAAAGATTTTAGATGAAGACTTTGTATTCCATCTTCTAATCCTCAAACTAGGCGCAATTCCACTTCCTAAATCACATTCAGACCTATTTTCAGCTTTCATTTTCGTTGTTTGCACGCTGATTCCGTTTTCGTTTCATAGACTGCCCGGAAAATACTTTTCAGGACTTTTAAAGGTGTTAGTTCAGCTCCTTGGTTGTTTAGATGTGAGTCCGCTTTTTATACTGCATGTCAGCTTTTTCCCGATTAGCCAATCAATACAGTCCCCATTTTATACCAATCTCTGAGAGTCCGCGACAAGTCCGCTTTTTATACCTTTTTGCTGAGTCCGTTTCCAGTCCTTTTCCGCTTTTTGTACTGGCCCCTAATCAATATCCGGCTGGGATTCTGAATGTGTGAACTTTCAACCAGTCAAAATCCATCAAGAATATTGATAGGTCGACGTTTCAGCCAGTCAAGGTTTCTGATTGGTCAAAATTTCACTTGTCAAAATCCACCAAAAAATTTTGATTTATCGAGATTTCAGCTAATCAAAACCCGGCTGGGTTTCTGATTAATCGGAATTTCAGCGTATCAAAATCTACTTAGGAATTGTTGATTGATGGAGATTTCAGTTAATAAAAATCCAGCAAGGTTATTGGTCAAATTTCAGCCAATCAAAATCTAGCAAGTATTCTGATTGGGTGAACTTTCTGGCAATCAAAATAGAGCTACGATCCTGATTGGTCGAAATTTCAGCAAGGGTATTGATCGGTAAAAATCTTTGAAAATGCGAACACGGTTTTCTGTAATTTTCAGGGTACAAAACTATTTTTAATGTACGAGAAATTAACTCCTCAAAATTTGCTCTGAACCAACTTTTTCTTTTTTGCATTTCTAGACTGTAGTGGAGTGAGTGCCATCTTATTTGCTCTTGATGAAGCGGGTATTCTTTTGGATGGACCGGTTGATTCGGAAAACCCAGTCTTCTTTCAGCTGGCCTATACTGATTCCCAATTACATGATATGCTCGATGTAAGTTATCTTAGCTATTTCTTACAAATTAATTTTTTATTAGACAATGTTTACTTTAAAGAAAGATCCGATCCGATGAGAAAGGAAAATTTCTGTTGTACTTTTAAGTACAAACTAAACTTATATATTTCCTTTTATTTTATTGTATGCAAGCGGACTGCTGATAGGAATGCAGTTAGGCAGCAAAGAAGATGATTGTTGGCTTACATGCTTATTAGGTTGCAATCGAACCGAAGACTGTCTTTCCAGAATTAGTCTACAATAATAGCTGGTATGCGTGTGTATGTGTGCTGAATACAATTTACAAGAATTAGCTGTTTTTCTGCATTTGTTTTACCCTTATAATACAGCATTGTGTGTGGGGGATTGTTAGGTACTGTTGGTTGAAATTGGACATTCTGAGATGAATGAAAAACGGAATGAACTTTTCAGAGTCTCATAAACACGAGTTTGTCAAAAAGTAGTTGACGATTACATTCATAGGGCTGGGACTCTTTTTTAGTTCGTAGCGAGCGATTTCTGTAGTTCCGGAAGACTCTATTAGTGTTGTGGTATCTAGAAGCAATTTGGGAACGAATTCAAACTTAAGCCTGATTCAATAGTGCCTGGGTGGGTGGTACAAACGGTAGAACGTTGGCCTGCCTAGATTGTCAAAGGTTGTGGGTCCAATTGCTATATCAGGGCCGAAGTTTTCGGGTCTGATGTGCTGCAGTGACAAGTTTTTCTTTCAATTCTATCATTACGCATTGCAATCGATATTATGGTATCATTTGTCAACATTATCCTGTTAGCGTCTTTGGCACTCATTGGTTTGTTGTGACGTTAGACTTCATTTCCATGAAACAAATTGATTTGAAGGAAAGAGGTTGTAATTTTCCTTCGCTCCAATACTTAAAGCCTTATAGCATATGCTCTAATCTAATTTACAATTGTTTAAGGTTCTTGGTCTGAGCTTGGTTCGCCTCGGTCCATTATAGGAAAAGTCTGTTATAAGATAATCCGTCTTTCCCTTGTTTCAATTAGTTTCTCTTAAGCTTTCTTTTCACATTATATAAAAGAATGTCTCAAAAGCGGGGATATACCATGTTGTTTTGTAGTGCTGTTTTCATAATTTGAGGAATTGGAATCCAGGATACAGAACTGTAAATAGGTGTAAAAACAAACCAAACGCTTATTTATTTTTGTTCTAATTTTTTCCAAAAAATCTTCTGCTTGTCGTTACTAAGGATGACATACAATTAGTATTTAATCTTCCGACAGTAAGTTGTAGTAAAGTTACCTAGAGATCTGAGTGGAATTAAATCAAAGCTTGTCTACAGGTCCAGAGAAACATCTTCTCTACAGAAGCTTGAGTTTCAGCTCTCCAGTTAGCAGATATTATACCTATCTGATAGCCAATGAAAGAAAGACAGAAGGAGACATCTCTCCCCTGTTCTTCTTTCTTGTTCTGCCAATTCCTTTGCTAGATGGAGCATGTAAATGCTTTGGTGCTCTTTCCTTCACACAGACCATGGAATATGTAATGACAGTCGCGTTTTCTCTTTACCAGCTCTCCTCCCCCTCCCTGTCTTATTGTTTCTTGAAGTCTTTGTATAATCGTAAAGGACTGAAGTACTTGAAGATTTCTAGCCTCACATTTTTTCTTCAATTGTTATGATCCTTTCGATTTCTTATGACTTGGCTTTAGCTGTACAGTTTACGAATTATACCCGGGCACATAATATCTTCCCTAGCTAATTTTAGCCAACTTTTACATCGAACCATGACGTCCAGTGGGCAGTTCATAAATTATACTCGGTACATGGTAGTTTTCCCTAGCTAGTCTTACTCTTAGCCAACTTTTATATCTTTTTTATTCAGAAAATCCCTTAAAGATCGTAAATTTTGGCTTTCTGTTGCTAACTATGCTCACAATTTATCGCTTGTGTAAGTTAAATATGCCAATTAAAGGCAATTTCAGCCTTGACGGTTCATATAAATTTGCACACATTGCACCTAAAATTATAGGGCTCCTCTTCTGAGGCTACAGATACTTTGTTATTAGAATCAAGTATTTTGATTCGGGAATTTTTAGGTTTTGCCTTAACATTCCAAATTTTAACTTATATTCACCAAAGCTATGTATGCGCATCTCGTTCGATATATATAGCTGCTTTGACCTGTCAAGTTTTCTTGAATGTTCATGTTAACACATGGATCATTCAAAGTTTTAAATTCACTCAACTTTTTTTCCTGCCTCGCAGCTTAGTTCTCACATCAAGTAAACGTCGGAAAATTGACTGAAGCCAATTCTATGTGTTGTTCCTATGTTGAAGTTTGAGCTAGGATCCTCTGAAATTTCTTCTCTTCAAATATAATTCTTCAGTTCTGCCATTCTCTATTCTTTAAACTTTGAAAGTGAACATGATGTGATTTGGGTTTCTTTCCTTCTCAATCACCTAGTTTAGGTATCAGGATAAGAATAGCTTTTAAGCTATAGAGTTTCATAATCTTCTGCTTGACAGTTAAATTTCATACACCAGCGTAGTACGAGTTCTACATTTACCTTGACTTTTTTCATGTTCATTGCAGTCTTCAAATAAGTATTGCGGTATGTTCGTGGCCTCGATTAATTTCGTACATAGCTAATTAGCCAGTCACGGTATATTATATTTGCTACCTTTATTGAAACATGGATGTATGGATCGCACGTATTCCGTTCGACGTGGCGAAAAAGACCATCCGACAGATTATGCAACGCTGAGTGCAGAGCTGGCCGCAACGCTCTCCTACTTGGGATTGGAGTATTGCGACCAGTATGGCAAGGCAAGTTTTGGAAGATTGTTAGGCTTCTGTAAAATTTGTGGGGAGGAACTGACTTAATGACTATTTTTATGCTTGATTAAGTGGCACCCAACTGGGCAGGTGAACACTGACTGCAGAACGAAAAGGAGAGAGGTCACTTCTTTACCACCTTTGCATTTCTCTCCCCATAAATTTTACATCCTTAATACTAGGAGTTTAACAGACTGAAAACGGTAAGAAGAGTAAGCGCCAACTGGAATTCAACTTTTAGTTTAAATTACTAAACGCCTAATATGAAAGATGTAAAATTTGTGGGGAGAGAAAGGCAAAGGTCATTAAGAAGTGACCTCTCTCCTTTTCGTTCTGCAGTCAGTGTTGAACCTGCCCAGTTGGGTACCACTTGAAGACTAATCAAGCGTTAAAAGAGTCATTAAGTCAGTTCCTCCCCACAAGATTTACAGAAGCCGATTGTTAGATGCACTTATAAATATATCATATTGTTTGTGTCGCTGCAGTTGTTGACTCACTCTTTTTTTATAAACCAGTAGTGATTACATACATAATCCTTTTTTGACAATTAATATAGATTACAACTTAAGAAGGCAACTTAATGGAAGAAATACAAGTTTTTCATAAATTTGCATTGCTGTGTTGTAATGTTGTCAAAGTCAAAGTCAGCATTTATGCTTGTATGACGATGACGTTATGTACTTGACGATGTTGGATGAGCTACACACCTAACTTGAGCTGTGAAATCTGCGTAAACTTTCTTAACTATCCAATGACTTTGACTGCAAGATGACCATTTGACTAACTTGTTAATAGTTAAATTGAAATGGTGATGCGTAGAATAGAAACAGATGCCACGCAGACAATATGTAAGTATTAAGTTAACGTGATTAACATTAAATTACACTCGGATTTTGTTCCCCTTGGTAGTATATATAGATCACAGGTAGCAAAGGATGCACATGAAGAAATACAGGCGAGCAGCGTAAGAAGCATGCGCTGTACTGAACATCATACAACGTATAGCTAATAGCCACGAAACAGCACTGAACGGGTCGAAACTTCCTGTTTTAACTTGTATATTTAATGCACTTATTCGTTAATAGCGGAAGCCCTTAATCTGCGAGACTGCGTTTTTTGGACGCTTATGAGTGATTGGTTTGTTCATCTCGAAGGATGTTAAGGGCGTGTGGTTGTTGAGGCCTGAGAGCGAAGTGAAGTATGGTCATAAAAAGAGAATATATATATACCTACTGAGTTAAAGATTTGAACTTCAATGGCATGTTTTGTAGACAGTCGGTATATTGAATGTTGAAATATATGTTATTCTAAACAAAGTATATGTTGTAAATGGGAAATTAAATTAACTTTCAGAAATGATATAGAAAACTTAAATTTGAAAATTGAAAGTGAGCTTTAAAAATACTTTTAATAGACCTGTTTCGTTATATCAAAATATGATAATGAAAAATGGTGGTGATTCTTCCGTATACGCGGTGTCCGTTCAAAACGTCTAAAGTCAAAACGTCTAACGTTCATAACGCCTACCGACGAAACATCTAACGACGAAACGTCTACTGACAAAACGTCTAATTTTTCTAAAATTGTGTCACACGTTCAAAACGTCTAAAGTCATTATCTAAAGAAAGCAAATCAGGTTTAATGGTATTTTGCAGTAAATGTATTTAAAACCACATTAAATTAAACTCTACGTCTAGTTTATTGTTTCATTTTAAATTGTGTTTAGTTCTTAAATTTGTCTGAAAAGCCAGGATGTGCAAATAGCTTGAAACTTATAAAACTTACAATTTACAATTTGCATTACAATTTACAATTCTAGAAATTTTAGAACTTAAGCGTAAAATTAATAAGTAATCAGCAATCAGTGAAATCTGTTGCACCATATTTACTCATATTAGAGTCAGTAATCAGTAATCAGTATTCAGATAATCAGTGAATAATCAATGATTAGTCGAATACTGAGGCCAACGCAGAAAATAAGAAGTATATTTGAGACAATGTCAGAACTTCAAATTCAAGATTTGGCAAGACCCTGCCACCCATCCAAAGTGGCCCTTAGGAAAACTTTCCCAGACCCACGCAAAATAAGTAAAAAATAATCACCAAAAGTTGGGAAAGTTTAGACGTTTTGAACGTGTGACACAATTTTAGAAAAATTAGACGTTTGTCAGTAGACGTTTCGTCGTTAGACCTTTCGTCGGTAGACGTTATGAACGTTAGACGTTTTGACTTTAGACGTTTTGATAGGGAACCGTATACGCACACTTGACATTAAACTAAAGTGCACTCAATGCATCTACTTCCGTAGACGCACACTAAAATTTAGGGAGAAATCTTTCTGGACATTCGCTGAATCTGAAAGGCATCTACTTCCGTAGACGCACACTACATCATTGTAATCCAATTTAACTCTGAATTTTCAAATTACTTAGAATTAAATGATAGTTTTATATGTACAGAATAATACCTATCATGATATAAAAATGCCATTGTTTATAAAAACTAAAATGTCAGTTATAAGACTAAATTATCAAATTATCAATTATAAATATATATGTTGCAAAATTGGAATAAAATTTTAAAATAATAAGTAGCTCTTAAAAACGAAGATATAGTGTACCGAATATAAACTTTTGAATCGGGGACGAGAAAATCATTTTTAAAAACTATAATATCAAATGCCATTCTTCAAAAAACCAGAATACGATTTATAGGACATACTAATTGTTTTGAAAAATTGGAATAACTTTTCCGCCCCCGGTAAGAGTTTCTCTTATTTTTTAAAGCTTAGGCTTCCTAGCATTTCAATTTTTAAAATAATTAATATTCTATAATTTTATAACAATTTTGTAAATTATGTTTATATATAATTGATAATTTTTGTCTTATAACTGATATTTTAGTTTTTATAAACAATGGCATTTTTATATCATGATATTATTTTGTACATATAAAACTATCATTTAATTCTAAGTAAGTAATTTGAAAATTCAGAGTTAAATTGGATTACAATGATGTAGTGTGCGTCTACGGAAGTAGATGCCTTTCAGATTCAGCGAATGTCCAGAAAGATTTCACCCTAAATTTTAGTGTGCGTCTACGGAAGTAGATGCATTGAGTGCACTTTAGTTTAATGTCAAGTGTGCGTTTACGGAAGAATCACCAAAATGGTAAAGGCAAAGCCTTATCTCGGCATTTCAAGGACTAAGCGTAAAGTTGACTGCGTATTGTAGAATTGTTAAACATCAGTGATTCACGTGATCTCCGAAAGGCTGAAATTAGCAAATTAGCCAATTAGCCATTAGACATTAGCCACGTCTGGGGACATGGCTCAGTGGTAGGTCAGTTCCCGGCCCCTGACAATTTCCTTCACATCTTTCTATCATATTTTCAACCATTCACAATTGCTGATCGTACCGTGGCTTTACCGCTCTGAGGAAATAAAGGCGTTTATAATGCTTGGGAATGGTAAAATTGCAGGTCCTCATGAGTTTGATAATTGGTTTTGAAGTCCTCGTGGGCTATGGTTAATGGTTTATAAGGTTCTTTGATTTGGTATAAAGGCTGTCGTTTTTGAATTGCAATGAAGTGGTAGAGCGTTCTACTGAAGACCGTCGGCGGTTCGTTCCCGTCCCCGGACACTTTTCTTCACGTCATTGAAATCCTGATTTCAACCTTTCACAGAGTAGTGATGTATCGGTTCGCTTTGGCTCTCACCGATTCACCAGTACTCTAAATTACTACCTAGAGTTCACAAATTCAACATAGTGTAGAAGGAGGACCACTTGATTCTTTCGGAAACAATGGTTTCAAAATGATCCAAGAAGAAAAGAGCCTGTTCATATTCCCAGGATGCTATTTATTAGTTGTGAAGGAATTACAGCTTCTGAGAGGAAAGCATTATAGGAACGTCAAAAGCTTGATCATTCCGTTTCAATCTCTTTTATGGGAGACCAATTTTTTCGGTTTATTCTCAAAGAGCAACCTAAGAAAAAACTTAAGCCTTTGAAGGGGGTCAGAAAAGTGCTTCATTCTTTTCTCTCCTTTTTCCTCATGTCTATTTAGAACCTGACTCGCTTTGAGTCCACACAGTAGAAAAGAAGGCAATAAAGAGGGTAGATGAGATGTGCTCCAAAATCTTTACCGTTATCTTCTTACCCTATAGGGCCCTATAGAACGATACAAGGGAAAGCCTAAAGGATTCTGCATACGTACACTTGATGCTAAGCTTAAACTACTGCTCCACTCTCTCCATGCTTTTGGATACATCCTTTTCTTAAAGCCGAATTGAAGAAGTCAGAAAAGGGAAAGACCCTCTTTTCCTCAGCGAAAGTTTATATAACTTCTATCATGGGTGATGATGAGTTTCATTTTCAGAGCCCCAAGTTTCCTCTTTTTGTCAATTGTCTGAATTATTTTGTATTCACGAGTCCTCCACTCCAACCTTTTTCAAGTAGCTTCGCGCTTCAAACCTTTCATACGAAAACCTTTAACTTAGCTACTATGTAAAACCAATTTGTGTGTCCCCGACCCGTCCCACGAAGCCTGTCTTAGTAAGCCATAGGACAGACTATGCAACCGTTGGAGTACATAACTGTGAAAGAAATATACATCCAAATTTTACGATCCCGACTTTTGAATACAACTAAAATACAATTGAATGTGTCTGAAATTTTGTTATTATCATTAAAGTTGTTAGAATTGGAACACCGAAAGTTTTCTCCTGCTTGTTTCAATCTCAGACACAGGAATTAATACAGCATATTGATTGACAAGTCAGTTTATTGGAGATTGTTGGAGCGCTGATGTGCCATTTCAGAATAAAGAGAATTAGAAGCAGATACTGAAACCTTTCAGTCTTTTGACCAAGTTTTCACAGAAAGCAGGCATGAATTGAATTAAACGCTGATTGAATGTTGAATGAAGCTGAAGATATTTGGACATCTTTTCTGAGAACAAGCTCAAAGTTCATCCTTTCGGGTACATTTACTTTCGGGCACCTACGCCTTCTTATGTTCTCCCGCCTTTGTAAAGAATTTCTAAATCCTGCGGCTTACTTATCCTTCTGCTTTTTGGCTTTCAAAATGTTTCAGTACATTACATAAACTATAAACATGTATTGTACTTACAGTCGGCTTACCGTTTAAATGTCGATGTTGTTCGAACTGTAACAGATCGTCGACGTTTGAAGCGCTGGTCGTTCAAACGTGGATAAATTTAGTAATTTTTGCCAAAACGTTTGCAATAATTTCAATCCAAATTTTATTTTGAATACTCGATTTTTCTGTCGAAATAGCTTTATCAGATGAAATAAATTCTTAATATATTCTAAATATTTGTTGTGATCTAAATTTAAATTAGAAATAGGCGCCATACTACCACTAGAAGCGTCGACGCGCATCGACGCGCGTAGACGTGCCTCGCCGTGCGTCGACCGTCGGCGCGCCCATTTGTAGCATGCCAGTTTACGCGCATCGACGCACATCGACGCACGTCGACGGGCGTTGATGCGCGCAAAATGATGTTGACGTTTGCTTGCAGATGCACGTCGGCGTGCGTCGACGTGCATACACCGTACTATGAAGGCACCTTAACATGGCGGTGTAGCGTTTGACGCGATGACGACGTTGACGCTCTCTACGCGCGTCTACTCGCGAGTCGCGACTGGGACTATGAAATCACCATAAGGAAAAGCCCACACAGACACAGGACTTAGGAACGACATAGAGAAGGGATACGGGACGTTCAGGTCTTCAATCAGGATTGAAGGTAATGAATTAGCCCAGCCGGTTATCAACCGCGATCCTTTTGCTTCGAAGACAAACATGTTACCACTACACCATGTGCCATCATCTGAGCTTTGTATCAGGCTTAAAAATTTTTCTTATCCTTTTCCTATTTACTATTCTTATTAATTGTTTTCATTGTAAGATTGACTTGACCCCCATCATATCTTGTCAAGGTGTGGGTGGATTTGTTTTCACTTAGGAATCTAGGATCTTGCCTCGATTACCCCCCACCACTCAAAATTCTTAAAACTTGAACAAATGAGCTAAAATTTGGTATATGTATGTTTTTGACTACGCTGAGTTCAAGCATCACACAATATTTCAATGTCGCGAAATTGGATTTTTTCGATTTCTAATGGGATTCCAAAGGAAACCGAAACATTTTTTGTCTTCGATTTTGCTGAAAAGTTGTATATAGGGATTTTCGGGGTCCTAGAACACGAATCCGAAGTCCGTTTTCGATTCAGCTTTTCGTTAGCTCTGTATATATAAGTTAAAGATGTAAGCTTAAGATGTACAGCATATATACCCTTATTTCCCCGAAAACCCCTGTTATAGAACTTTTCAGCAAAATTGAAGACGAAAATTTTTCGATTTTCCTTGGTCCCCCTTAGAAATTGAAAAAATAGAATATCGCGAAATCCAAAATTTTTGCGATATTTGAACTCAGCGTAGCCGAAAACATTTTTATGTACCTATACCAAATTTTAGCTCATTTGGTCACGTTTTAAGGATTTTGATTGGTGGGATAATCGAGACAAGTGTAAAGATTTGGCTCCGCCGGGAATCGAACCACGGACCTCCCGAACTGCAGTTAGGCGTGCAACCACTACACCACGGAGCCAGGAGAGAAGAGCACGTAACATCTATATCATTGGTTTGCTCTCCGCCGGTTTTTATTCATTTTTATTCTGTTTGGCTGCACCCTCGCTTACTTTTGAGGCTTTTTACAACTTGAAAATCCCACGATGCCGCACAAGGACCGTTAAAGTCACATGGGGAACAGCCAGTCTAGCCTCGCCAAGACAGGGATATGATCAAGCCAAGAACGAAACATGGGGGACAGGATAAATCCAGGTATATATGCTTTTCTGGCAGATTCTGCTTGTGTAACGTAAATAAAATGTTGTTGCTCCGCCGGGAATCGAACCACGGACCTCTCTTAGACTGCAGTTAGGCGTGCAACCACTACACCATCCGGAGAATCAATTAACAGGAGAGAAGAGCAATTTAGTTTGACCTTGTTAACTATCTGAAAATATCATTGCTATCCGAAGTTAGACTCTCTGAATACACAAGACCCGGAATCTAATGTGCCCTTGTTGTCATTGTTGCGATTCCTCTATTTACTTTCTATAACAGATATTGTGTCAGAATAGAAAATTCAGAATGCTTTGTTGTCTGACTTGGAAATGAATGTGTTGATATGTTTACTGAGATGACAGTTCTGACTGTATTAGTAATGTAATAACCAACGCTATGGTGGCTCCACTTTTATTAGCCCCAATGCAACCCCTCCTGGCTGAAGTGGAGCTAGAGCTAGCGGTAAGCTTAGAACTGTAACCTTTAATTAATCTTTATGATTGTTACTATTTTACAGTTCCACAACCCGGTGGATGTTATGAGAAGCCGTTATGTTAGTTATGTTCGGGTACAATTTAGCAGGCACTGAGTTATTCGAAAGTTCAAGACCTGAACAGCACATCACAGTGAGTGAGTTGTGACTGGTTATCACGTGAGATGAGTTTCCGATGTTCTGTCCTTATTGAATGTTTTGACGACGTCGTCCTTATTGTCGTTTGACTCCCTAACGGTACCAGTGCGAAATACACATATCTGTCTGGTCTTGCGAATCTCCGAATAGAATAAATTTCCTTTCAATAAATGAACTATATATTGCATAAAATGCATAACCTGTTACCCTGAGCCAGTAAAATAAGGAGCACTGATAATATGCATGTACTTTCTTATGTTTCAGCAAGTTTTACTCCAGAGTTCAGGAAACATAATAATATTCAATTTAAATATTACATAACATACAAATACCCAAACAGTCCTGTCAATGTCAATCTATCCGATGTCAACCGTTAATCCAAAGTTAAATGCAATCTCTCGCTGAAAGATCATTCGTTGACTCAATGTGTGAAATAATTAGCATTGTGTCAAACGTACCATCAGTTTTGCATGTTACACGATTGTTTCTTCTGTCTGAATGTCAAGATTATATTCGACGATTTCACTGGGTCGATTTGACCGTGTGTCGTCATCGTCAGCGCACATATCAAGACTAGTGATAAAACAAATGACACAAAGTGCTAGAACGTAAAATAGCATACAAAGAATGACAAACAGAAGCTCGTTTGCTTTTGAAGTAAGCGGGGGCAGAGTACCAGTGGTATACATTTTGGAAATATTTTTGGACTGGGAGAACCAAAAAGAAAACTGGTTCAGAATTTATATAAATTTGGACACTTTTCTGCAGAGAAAGGCTTGATAAATGGCCGAAACAAGTCGTTAAAGTGAAACAGTTGAAGTTTAGAAAAATTTGGATTTCCTATGAGAAAGTGGTTTGAATAATTTCCAAAACCTGTCAATGAAAACCAATCGGCATCACATGCAAGCTACAATTGCTTTAGTAATATTGTATAATAAATACGCTACAGAACAGTGTTATTATAACATTGGAAACTTGGTTTGGACGTTTGGTATTCTTTAAATATGTAATTTATATACAGATGGTAGATTTAGAAACCGAGATTCAGGAGTCCCATTGCGAAAATATTATTTTAGAACAGGGCAGATCTGAGGTTTCAGTTTATGTGGTCTAGATTGGTGGATGCAACGCCTTCAAAGTCGAAAAAATGGCCTTACAGTCGGAAAAATAGGTTAGAACGCGGAAACGAAGGTCTTAAGATCAAATTAGATACTGGATGGAAGTCGGGCTATACAGATAGGCAGGGCAGGGTGGACTGCGATAGGATGGGCAGGAAAGTCACGAGTCGGAGTGGGTAGTGGGCTGAGGTAGGCTAGTCAGTCAATAGCTGGTGGATAGAGGGTTCTATTTGTCCAAGATGAAGTCAGAATCAGAGCATCCTGCAACTCGAACCGTGTACCAACCGCATCATCAATTTACCGAGCTGTACCCATGAGTTGGGACCTGTCTATCGCTAGTGCTTGTCTTGGCCTGTCCCAATGTTGGTAGAGTTATTTGATATCAATAAACCTATGCAGGATTCAAAGTTTACATGGGACTGGAGGATGGAGACTAAGGAAATCCGGAACCGAGGTTGTTTGCTGAATTTTTGTCCGAAACGAAGAAAGTCAAGTTGTTTAAGTTAGAACAGTCCAGCTTATCAAAGTATAATTGTCTCCATAGGTGGGAGCAGAGGGAGGGAGGGCTTGCAGACCCTCCCAGTCCGACAAAAAAGGGGTAGACCCCCTCGTCCAGAAGGGGAAAAGGATATGGAATGGACTCCTCAGCGATATTCTCCAAACCTTAGCAAATTTTCGATAATTTTTCAAAAATTTCTTAGCATCGCTAAAAAATCACACCAATTGACCAAAAATGTAAAAATCGCAATTTTTCGGGGCCGTCCCCGTACAATCTTAGCATTTTTTTAGAGTTAGACAGTTCGATGGTTACCCTACATTTCGTATACTGATTGCTGAAATTTCGTATACCGACATTTGGTGTACTTTACTTAGTACAATGACACTTTGTATGCTTACATTTCGTTTACAAACAATAAACATTTAAAACTTATTTAACCTTACGTGAGCTACGTACATATAGTTAGACCCGGGGAAAAATGACTTTTCGACTTAAACCTCTAACTTTCGCTGGCCAATCTGGAAGCGGTTTTGCATGTACGTGGCCGGATTGCCCTTTATCGATTCAGGCATTAAAATCTTAACACCACAGGTTCTCAAAGAAATAAAAAATTGGTGTTTTTTACCTGACAAAATGGTAAAAAGTGACTTATAATAACACGGAAAACATGGTCATATATCTTCGTTCTATTGTACATCTTATAAACCAGTAGTAAACCTGGTGGCAACTAGAAATAAAAAGTAGTATACCAAATGTCAGTATGCCAAATGTCTTGTATACGAAATGTCAGTATACGAAATGAACGGACGGTGGATGAATGAACGGCCACCCTTTCGTTGGAGTCGGTCGACCCTGGTTGAACGGAACCTTGATCCGATCCGGCCGTAAAAAATCCGTTCTGTATTCATCTCTACACTTCCTATCACTTACAATTTGTGGTGTCTAAGGAAGCACGAACAACTATGATGACTGAAGTAGTCGCTCAAAACAATAGATGGATCAAACATTTTCAAAGACCTTTTATAAATTTTATGTATATATATACAATTACGACACTATTATTGGTACAATATTCAGATGCTTCAACTGTTGATTCAATTTGACACATCTTAACTTTATTAGTTAACAACATACCTTTAGTGGGTACCAAAATTATTAAGAAATCTGGGTACGCTTGTTTGCAAATCACATCAAACTTGATTGCTACATGGCAACCTGTAAGTGTACCTTAACTACAGACGTTGTGGCGAGATACATATCTAAGCTAACTCCTGCTGCTGTTGGGAGAAGGAATAATGGATTGATAGGTGGTAATAAATCTTGTGTAAGACTCCTAATCAAGCAGAGGACATTATAAATGCCAGTAGAGGGAAGAGTTGAACTCTCCTGGAAGTCCAGTATTGAATTGTGGTCTGAGTCTGAGAAATTGGGAGAGTCAGCTCGTGTGACGGCGCTATGGGTAAAATAAAATCTCAGAGAACCCCTTCTCTTCCATGCTGGCTTTTATATCAAACAAGCACCCAGAGTCTTGTGTAGTATTTGCGCTGTCTTCCTATTGATATTTTCTCAGCAGGTCCCTTCTTAGGTAAAGTCATCTCTCGCACATTAATTGCTGCATACGTGATCTTTGGTTGTATAGGGATTTGTAACAGAAAGATTAATTAAGAATGACAGGAGTTCATATGGCTAAATTGAAATGATTGGTCGACAACAGTCCTATATAAGTCATCAGACTACACGACTGCAGTGCAGATCCCACTATTACTACTTTGTATATAATAAACACTCTTAGGTTAGGTACATCACAAACATATAATTCTAATTGTAAAATAAGCTGTCCATTACAGTAATAAATGAAAATTGGATATGAGGAACATTATCTGGACCAAATCGAAAGCATGCACATACCAAATTATGTTTTGCGAGTTTGAAACGTGTGAGCTTTTTCTAATTTTCTAATACTTAAACAATTTTTATGGCAAACCTCATCTTAGGCAGTGGGATCATCCTATTTGTGCTACCCAATTAACAGGCTGAAGATTACTTTTAAGAGTAATACCATGCAGTATACAGTACATAGTATTTAGCATATATAAGTACACAGTACATTTGCTATATATATTTTTATTTATTATAGCTGTTCGATCGGATATCAACCCATCCCATACCAGTAAAGAATCCCGCCCAAGATTCGCTCAAACGTGCCAACGACGTAAGTTTTGGTTCCATCTTATTCCATCCATTCCATTAAACCGAATTCGTCATCTCGACATTAAGTAAAATTCCTACTTTAGTATTATACTTGATTCAATTTTTTAAATAATTTCAAAATTTAATAATTGCTTTCAAGTTTTTCAATGCAGCCAAATGGAATTTGTCAAGAAACTTTTGCCAGCTTAAGGATATTCTTTTGTCAGCTGCTAAAATGCAGAAACAAACGGTCTTTTGTTTGCATTGCAAACGTTTCACGAGACCTAACATGATTAATATTTCGCAGCTAGAATTGCACAATAAGTTGACAAGTGAGTGCAAAAATACTGAATAATTCTGACAGCTAACATACACGTTGCTTCCTTGACTTTCAGCTTCTCCGCTGCAGTGTAACGAGTTTCTTGCATCTTTACTTACCCATGTGTGTACTTAACTTTTTCCTCAAAACCATTTAAAATTCTGCATCCTTTCGGTTTAAGTGCATTTCTACCGATCGTTTTCAAGTTTTTATGCATACTTTGTCAAAGTAGTTAGAAAAGTGGAATGCTTTAGAAAGACAAAGTAAGTTATTCTGTTTGTATAAATTTATATATTTTTAATAATTTTCACCAAGTCCAGTGAAAGGTATATTTTTAGTGTACACTTGCACCTAGAAATCGATTTCTAAAGTTATATACTTGCGTTAATTATTCCTCACAAAGACCGATATGCATGGCGTAGTAATTTCTGTATTCAGTAAATAGTAATTTCAAAAGCAATACGGCAACCTTTTTCCTAGTAATAGCGGGCCCATTCCCTATCCATCCCTGACCTATCACTAGCCATAATTGCTGAACTAGTTACCGTAAAACACTGTATTAGTATGGGATCATAGGCAGTTTATCAATAAAACAAATACATTCTTACCTGACACCGGACAGTAAATACTGTTTCACTGAATACCGATGTTATTACGACAAAAAACTATATTAACTAACAAATATTAGGCAACTCAGGGAAAAAATTAAGCGGATGTTGATGTGTCAATGAATGGCTTTTTTTGAGACAAGGCTACTGCATTTTTCCGTTAGATATACATGGTAAATAACCAACTATGTACTGAGAGACTAAATGTCGTTTTCTCACAGTTTTGATTTTTGGCTGTTTTGTAAGCAATCTGCAGATATTACAAATTTTGGGCATCGGCTTCTTTACCAACTCAAAGTCTTGTATTTTGGGTAGAAGTTGGTTGGTAGAAGTTGTGTTGAAGCTTTTAATTTTTATGATGGTAGCTGACGCTATTATGAACAGAATCCATACTGATTACTGACTCAACTCGAAGCAGATTTTTTCATTCTTGCGATCAAAACGTTGCACTGAATGAAAGAAATACTGAAGCGTTTCCCACATTAGCCAAAAGAGTCCAGAAAGAGTGAAATTCCTACGATTAGAGTGCACTTGCCATGCACTTGCATGTAGCTAACATAGCAAACTTCACTTCGCAAATACTTACACTGACTGGCTTTTATTGAAAATAAGCACAAATGAGTATACCCAAAGTGTGGCTTACCGTTCGACAGATTTCCAACTAATGCTAATGGCTAAGTACCTACTAAGTTCATGCTTTGACCCTTCCTGTTGCATTAAGTTGAGGCCTGTTAGCTCTCCACTATTTGTCAATATTTAAACGGTCGGTATCTGTATATCCAGGGACTGCTGGCTAAATGGGGCTTGCCTTGAGTGAGTCTTTGCCAAACTTTATTTCCATCTCCCTCTCCCTTTTCAGTTGATTAAAAATTCAGCCTTCTTCCTTCAGCGGTCCCGAGGGTCTTGTAAGGGCTGACGTTAAACCGGCCTTGGAACCAGTTAACCTTTTTAGAATTGGCCCAATTTTATTTTCAGGAAAAATCAAAACCGTATGTTCTTAGTTCCACCAAACTAGGACATTTTATTTATTTATGTATATGATGTGTAGGTAGATTATTTTGAAGCTGGTTATGTCCAGCTGATCTGTGAAAGAAACTCGTTCAAAAAGCACGCTAAGTAGTTCTTTAACCTCTGTTAGTTCTTTCACAATGAAACAAATATTTCAAAGCTAAGCGTTTAGTCCTTGTCGCAATACTAAAATTTTCGGGATTTTAGTTTTCATCAAAGCAATTTTTAAAAAATTTTCTGGATAATCTAAGAACGGAAATTCTTTAAACGTTCTCTGTACAGCTAACGGAAAAACGCGAAAGCGGAACCGAAAATTTAACATTTATGTTATAAACTTTTAATTTTGTAATACTGCCAAAACTGTGTATGTAGGCTCATCCTGAATTTTTACCTATCCTGCTGTTTTGAAGTATTTTTAATGGTCATGAGTGGTGAGTGATCATCACGCAATGGGTTAAGCAGTTTCATCACCTGATATTTACTGATTTCGTATGTTGTTTGTGTCAGTGTAATAGAAACTCATACATGATTACAATTATTAACATTTTACGCAAGCTGTCCAATTAATTATGATCATCTTTTGTTTCAGGTGATAGATTTAGTGGATTCCTTGCTAGCTAGTCGCGATTCCAAAGAAGGTTCAGAGCTTAAAAAACTGCTTTCCAACATTCATTTTAAGGTACGTCTATGATATTTGAACAGGTTTATTGGTAACAAAGTTGCATTTGCTGTTGCTCACAACCAGTAACAAATTTTCCTTTGAATTTCGAATGTAGAACCGAGAAATTCTGTACTCTTTGTGCAAGTCAAGAGAGAAAGAGAAAGACAGTTTTTCTCTCAACTAACAGACAGGTCTAATCCAAAATATAGATGATTCTGAAAGGCTTTGGGAATAAAATCCGAGTGAAGCTTTGGCCATGAAACCTCCCAATGGTCGTTAGATAGGTGACGATTTTCGGAAATAGAACAAAAGAAGTTCTCTTTATTTTGAGTCTTTGCCTGGTCTGTGCCAGTCGTCTCAACTAGGCACACGTGCCCAGTCTTTGAGAACTGTTCAATATGTCAATATTAACTCTTCAAGTTCCTAATGCTCAAACAGCATGGTTATTTGTGGCTATGCAACTTCTGTATATATTTTTAAACAAATTTATTATTTGTGGATTTAGTCTGAGGACATACTTAAAGAACTGATTAGTAGTGATTAAACAGGTTTTCTTTTGCCTTTGCAACGAAGACAATATTTTATTTTTTAGTTTATCCATAAATTCTATTAGGACCTTCAAATATTGCGCAATTATGCATCTTTGCTAATTTACACTATCTGTTTCTGCTCGTTCTCGGGACTTTCCGTTCCTTTAACCAACGCCGAAAACCAATGCAGTATTTTGCAGAACTATAATGTTTACCACATGTTTTCCGTATAAACTAATGTATCTAACAATATTCTACTGTCATCTTATTTCTAAATGTCAGTTAGCATGGTTTTTGCTGGGCTAAGGAAATGATACATTGATATTCCAATAACTTATGCTGATAAACCCAAGTCCACGCAACACTTAATAGGTTGAAATTAAGCATTGAAGCAATGCGTCATGATATTTTTTGCATTTTTTGTCACGAGATTGTATGCATTTTCTAAAACATTCTTTCATGAACATTTCGTGAATTTCTCAATTTTTCCACTCTTCAATTTTTGATGCCTGGTAATATGTTTTAACCGAATGCTAATACCGGGTCCAGTTTCTTGCTGTGTAGTTCTAAAAACCTAGGGTAATATTTGGACGGTGTACGAATCTGCCTCACAGTCACAATGGATTTCTAAGAAGCCACAAAAGAGCTGCAAGTCTAGGATTCTCCGAGAGTCAATTTTTCTCCCCAAGAAAAGTCATTTAAGCAGGTGCCTTGCCTAGTATAAATGACTGACTGCCAGGCTGAGATGGACTTTTCATAAATCTCTGCTAAAAGCTTTTATAACAAGACAAGACATTATGTATCCATATAACATATAGCTACTTTTTCCCCACGAATTGAGCTCCTGCCTTACGTAAGTATTCCCGCCCCCTCTCTAGGTTCCAAATTTTCTGTGATAGAAATTTTCTTTCTGCCCAGGCAAAAATTTAGGTCCACATAGGAAGAGTTGGTTCCTGTCCCCAGTAGAATACAATTATAAAAGATGGCTATATTTTATTGTGATGGAAATGTTAGACGTTATGTGAGCCTGGAATTTGCCTGCACTCATCTTTCAAGAGCGGTAGGTTTCCCACTATTCCTGGTCCTCTTTAACTTTCCTTTCTCCTCATTTCTACTTTTGGAAATTGGTGTTCAAAAATCACCCACTAACTTAACCTCTTCTTGCTGATTGATACGTTTAAATTTTTACCGACAAAATCAGTTAATGCAACAGTGTTAATAAATAAACTCTGTTCTTCTGTCTGTCACCATTAGTGACTTAATTTTTGCATGTGATATTTATTCAGCAGCTTTTTTCTGCAGTGAGGTTACCCCGAGAATATGGATTGATTGGCTGGAGTAATGAGGCAAATTTTGCTTAATATATAGCCCCTAAATTTTTAGTCTTCATACATTTTGAAGTATTTATGCCCTGATAAGGAAAAGTCCATTTAGTTAAGGTAGCCTTTACGTTATCACTGAGCATAATTGCTTTAGGTTGCTGCTTCTGGCCTCTGGCGTTTAGAGCTAGTTGTTTTATAAAATTGCTTAGGCCCACGAGCTTAGGAAATATGTTGTTTCTTAAAGAATGGGAGTTGGTTGGCATAATCTTCCACTCTTTTATATCGTAAATTTTGTTCGATCGTGCTAAAGCAGCTTTGCCCAGCTGTAAGATTACAAATTCGCATAATCTGTACGCTGTAGTCTTTCGTTAGCTTACATGTTTAATTTGAACGACTTTCAGCTGATACAACTGCATTCACAATTTGATCTTTGCAACGAAAATTAGATTCTCAGTTTTTGGAACGCTGAGGGAGCTTTTGAACACCATCGAAATCGAAGGCTTCCGCATATACAGTATATGTTCTAAACTACTGTGGTATCCTGCGCAATAACAACGTGGCTTAAGTTTAGCCGCATTATAGCCCACTAATAGATCAAAAGCAAAAGATACTAGGGCTGATCGAAAACGACACACGGCCCCTTCCCTTTAGTCCCAGATGTGGTGGAGTGCTTGTGGTGTAGTTAAATCAAGTTTTAGGGTATACTGTTTTCATGCCTCTAATTTCAGGCAGTTTTGCAGTCTCATGACGTCATCGCCCACGAGGTGTATGGGGAGAGTGCACTTCGTGTGACCCCGCCTCCTGTCATGCCGGCCTATATCAACGGAGGTCCTGGTGTATTGGATGACAGCATGACAGATGATCATTACCTTTCCTCCAACGAGGACGAAGTCTTTGCTCACGTCACTCGCGTTCGATTGGTCCAGTTTCAAAAGAATACTGACGAACCAATGGTGCGTACTATACATGGAAACTTATTTTTACATATGAATCTAGGACAGTTTTGGTACATGTTCCAGCATTTGCATTAAATTACAGCCTGGTTTGCTGTACCAACTGCCGCTTGCTGCATCGGGCTACAAATACTTTGCTGCACGATGCATCTCTGAGCGTACGCTAACTGGTAACGTTATGTATTTGCAGGAATGAATCCTCAATAGAAAAATAAAAATTAGTTACAGGCCTATCAATCTTTCCTATGCCTGCTTCCTTTACAACATAAAGTATCAATGTTTCTTAAACGCTGATCTTTATTCAGGGAATCACTTTGAAAATGAACGAAGAGGGCCGCTGTATTGTGGCCAGAATCATGCACGGAGGAATGATTCATCGACAGGCGACTCTTCATGTTGGCGATGAGATCAGAGAAATCAACGGTGTCAGTGTTCAAAACCAGACCGTCGATTCTCTACAACATATGCTGGTTTGTGTTAAATTTTTCAGCAATAGGCAGCAAATGTTCGTTTTATGCGTTGTTAATTCATATGAAAACGATACTGTTGTAATTGAGCTTGAAGAGGTGATAGGACGCCTAGTCCATACGCTAAATGAGGAATGTATATAAATATCTGTGTTGTGATGACAAATGTGGGGATGACAAATTCGATATGATGGCAAAGATGCTATCAATCTATGATCCCAAAGGATCACAAGTTCATAACTCACAAAACCACAAGTGGATACGAATTACGAAGCGTATACTACAATCACAATGTACTTAGTTTGCACTTTGTTTCAGAGAGAAATCCGTGGCTCAGTCACCTTCAAAATTGTTCCCAGCTACCGAAGTGCCCCTCCTGCGTGTGAAGTATGAAAACTTTTTACTGAATATCTATGAAGTTTACCAGACAACATAAAATCTAAAAACATAACAAAACACATATAGTATGCTTTACATACAAGAGTTGTGCCGGGGCCTTCTATCGGGCTTCGGGCCCCGGGCCGGGCAGGTCACGGCCCCGGGCCTCTTTTTATGAGAGAGGCCCGGCCCGGGCCCGGGCCCGGCCGGACGTTTCGGCCCGGCCCGATTCATGACCACCGGGCCTCCTAAGACTGTTGGGCCTTCTAAGGCTGATTTTTATTTTGCCTCTCTGTTTGGCAGTGTTGAATTTACTATGGCCTTTGCGTATGTGATGTCTTCTGAGGATGTTTTGTGATATAGACAACAAGAAATGAGACATTTCATAAACTAATTTTGGCCTGATTTGGTTCTGGCAAGTGTTAAAAATATTAACAGATTCGGCAATGCAACTGCAGAGAAGGTAGATTTAGTAGTTTAACAGGTATAGTCAACTGGTTGGGTCTCACTAATTAATATGAATGTGATTGGCTAGTTAGCACTCTGAGATAGGCTCTCGCAGAAGAATAAGTATGTTATATACTATAGTATGTATACCACACTTTAACAAGGGGGGTTAGGGAGGTACGGGACCCCTCAAAAATTGGAGGTTCGGTACAAGGGCTAGCAAAATCATGGCCAAGGGACAGGGGACAGTGCCAGAAAAGGCAGGTCAAACTTGAAATTAATGGAAATTTTAGCCAAAAATAGCCAACATTTTTTAAAATTTCGAAAAATTTCCAAAAAATTCGCGAAAAACTGCTTATTTTGCTTTAAAATTGCTGTAAAACAGCTAATTTATCGCTAATTTCGCTTAAAATTTGCAAATACCTATTGTACTTTTTCAAGGAAATTTTCTGCTTGGACCCTCCCTCAAATTTGAGATAAGGTACAAGGGCGGGCAAAATTTGGCCTAAAACCTCAGGCATCGGTCGGTACCCTTGTTAATGTATGATGTATACTGTAGTATGTCTTAAAGTGGTGGTTTTTCAGCTAATAAGACAGCACAATATTAAGTGACGTAAATTCTACAGAAAATTGAATGCTAGGCTTGAATCTGAAGGTCCCGGCTTTGTAACGGATCGGGCCCCATCGTCGAGAATCGAACCCGGGCCTTGTAACGGGCCCGGGCCTCCGGGCCTTGTATCGGGCCTCGGGCCTCCGGGGCGGGCGCCCGGGTCACGGTCACGGTCAGTGAAGTAGGCCCGGGTCACGGTCACGGTCAGTGAAGTAGGCCCGGGCCCGGGTAAATCACTTAACGGCACAACCCTGACAAGTAGAAAACATAACTATATATGGAGAAGCCGTGCACAAAGAGCCGTTTAGTTCATACACCCAGTGTTGTTTGTAGCTTACATGGTTTTTTTAAACGGAGTTGAAACAGCAACGCTTGCATGACTTAAAGTTATGTAGCATATATTTCATTGTTATATGGACGTCTAACCACTCAAACTGGTTAGATTAGACATTAATCTAAACCGGTTAGATTGTAAAGTCAGCGAAAATCTACAATCTATCCGGTTAGATTGCCAAATTTTGCTAGACCAACTGTTTTGGTTAGTTGGACACTTGGCCACTGGTTAGATTGTAAAGCAAGCCAACTTGAGTGGTTAGATGTCCATCTAACCAACTTGTCTATCTAACCACGACAAATATGTATAAATGACTGTTGTTGGGCAGCGTTTATTTCAAAATGTAGAAGTATTTTTAGATATTTGTTCGTGCCCAATTCGATTATGATCCTGGCCAAGATGATCTCATTCCCTGCCCTCAAGCCGGAGTTGCCTTCAGAACTGGTGATGTCTTACAGGTACACTAATATTGGCACTTTCGCTGATTATCGACTGTGCTTACAATGAAAATGTGTACATTTGTCAGTCCAAATCCGATACTTCTTAGCTATATAACATCCTTACAGCAGGTAACAAAATTTGGCGCGAATAAACGCAATGTCCCCATTGATAAACACTCTTTGATGAACATCTTGTTTTGGTAATCAACAAGAGTTTACACACATTATACACGATACAGTTAAGTAATATCTTTGCTGACGAACCTGGAACCTTCCATATGGTCAATGGAACCACACAATTTCTACAATTTTCGGCCTTCGCTTTCTTTGTCTGATTGATTCAAAATCAGCTTGTTGAACAAAACAAAAAACCGTTAAGCAAAATTATGTTTGAATTTGTCCTGTCTAGGTAATTTCCAAGGATGATCACAACTGGTGGCAAGCCCGTCACATTGTGTCTTTCCCTGGTCTCAGCGGAGGAATGGGAAGTTCCCAGAGCGGCGGCGCTCAGACTCCAGGAACCTCTGTGGCCGGTCTCATACCCTCTCCCGAATTGCAGGAGTGGCGAACAGCCTGTCTAGCCATGGAGCGCTCAAAGGACAACTGTATGGGCGGTTGGTGAACTAACAATATTGTTTTTATTTTAATTTCATAATTTGTTTATTTTATTATTTTGCAGCTGCTTTAATACTAACCCGCATAGCGCTTTTGCTCGGTTTCGTTCTCTGTGTCGTGTCGTGTTCGTGTTCCTGCTTAGAGTATATTATTGAACATGTATCCTTTGGATAAATATAGTATCAAGTTCTTTTCTAAGATTGAGAGGCCGTTAGTATTTGTATGCTTAAAGTGTCGTAGGCTTGCATAAATCAACCAGCAACTGTTTAATCTGTATCGCACCCCAATAAGCAGAGTTGGACGCGGTCGCGGTCGTGGTCAAATTTTCATGACCGCAATGACCGCAAATTTCTATCAAATCGTGGTAATTTAGGCCAATTTGTAGTAAAAATTACCTTTTCTCAAATTTTTCCTTATATATCAGCTTCAAATTTGTTGTTTATTTTGTTATTTTAGTAGAACGTTTTGAGTGGTTGGACAGGGCTGTCAGTCGTCCTTACTCTAGTTTTGGGTTTTTGATTTGCTTAACACACTTTTCTAACTTCTATTTTGTAAATGTTTTGATTTTATGCCGGTTTCTGTTCGTTTCCATGAGCTACCAGCAAAATACAAAAGATTTTAAATTTGCAAGTTTATTCACTCCGCGACCACTATCGAATCTTTCTGAAATTTGCACCTTTTGTTTCAAGTAACAATTGACAGGAACGTTAATTACGTACAACCTCTTCGTGATAGTCAAAAAGAAGGAACACCGTACATTAGATGTCAAAATGGAAGGTTTTTGCGCTGGCTAACTAACTTTCAATCAATTCAGTTCAATTCTTATTTAATTCAATTGAATTCAATTTGAAATTAAATTAAGTTCTGAAAGTTTCAATCAATGCCATAAGATTTGATGAGTGTTAAAGGCTAAAAATGCTCGAAGGGAAAGAAATCAACGCTTTAACCAGTGTTAATTTTAGTTAGTAAACTGCCGCTGCCGTTCGGTTGGTAAACTTCAACCCTCAAGTGAAAGAAAAGCCACCCTGCACACAGAATTTCACTATCGAACACTCTAAATACAGCAACGAAACCAAATTTTGTAATTTTCAATTGCACTGTCGAAAAATTTATATTGTAAATATCTTAAAAAATATTGTAAATATCTTAAAAAATATTAGAAAAGTAAATTTTTTACATAAAATTGAAGGTTAATAACTCAATCTTTTGCGGTCACAGGTTTAGCCTGCGGGCTGCGGTCGCGGACGCGGGCGGTCGCGGTCACGACGTCTGCGGTCGCGGGGCGGTCGCGGTCTGAAAAAATGTGTCCATGTCCAACTCTGCCAATAAGATATACCCCTTCTAACTTCACAGCTTAATACACTTATGCGCCAAAATGCTGTGTCTTTACCAGCATCGATCAACCACTAGTATTTACTACAATATCATATAACACTAACAGCGGATTAAAAGTCGCTTAGTTCATATCTTTTATACGCTACAAAAAGATATATGAAAAAACTTAATTTTTAGTTGATTTTATTTTTGCAGCTCACTGTATGTGGTTTTCGAAGAAAAAACGACACATTCGAGACAAGCATGGAAAGCTGAGCGCCGGCATCCCCGGAGGGAGTGGTGCTGCCGGCGGGAGTGGGACAAACTCGCTGTTCGACCAATTAGACTTAGTCACTTATGAGGAGGTGGTTAGACTTCCATCCTTTCGCCGGAAAACTCTGGTGCTCCTTGGTGCTCATGGTGTAGGCAGAAGACATATCAAGAATACCCTGATAGCCCACCATCCCGAAAGATTTGCCTATCCCATACCCCGTAAGACTTCTGGTTTAGTTCAGATGAGACAGCCAGATCATATGCACATAATGTGGACGAGTTCTGTAAACAGTAACTGCAGTGATCGGAAATAGTAGAAGTTATAGATCAAAGATCAAAACATATCAGGCTTTAATGCGTTAGCGAATTTTATTGTATTAAAATTTTAATTTTAATATAATTTAAAATTAAATTAAAATTAAAATATTATACTTAAAATTTTAGAAATATTATTAATATTAATAGTAAAAATATTAATAATAAATAATAATAAAAATATTAATATCGTATTATAATGAAATCTTTGCCATTAAAGCATGAAATAAGATGCTTTTAACTCAAAACGGGTGATTACACATATACATAAGTTAAGTCGTTAAGTCACTAAGCACAAAGCCTTGATCGCAAAGTCGGTTAAGATCAGTCGGTTTGTAGTGATATTCTCCGTTTTAGAAAATAGTGTAAATGATGTCTACTGTTATGGACTGTCGAAATTAAATCTGGTTGTTTCCATTTAAAGTGGGTATATTTGTATTTATGCGTATTTGTTTAGACACAACTCGTGCTCCCCGTAAGGAGGAAGAACATGGTAGACATTATTTCTTTGTGAGTCACGAACAAATGATGTCAGATATTCAGGCCAATGAATACCTGGAATATGGAACTCATGAAGAGGCCATGTATGGAACAAAACTAGAGACAATTCGACTGATCCATAAACAGGGAAAAATGGCCATACTTGATGTTGAACCTCAGGTAAAATGAAAAAGACTATTTAAGACACATGTAGTCTTATCAACTAAGAGGCGGTTAGGTAATTTAGATTTCCTCGCCAACTTCAGTCAAGAGTGCTCCGATAAACTAACGAACACCCTTTGTTGGGCTCCAGCAACCTTAAGCCAAACCTAAAGTCAAGACAGCGTTTGATTTGCAGCGTGATTGCAGCGTGCAACTGTAAACCTTCAACAAAACGGTTAACAGCTTCAGGAGATAAGATATACTTGGATATCTTTTCAATATTTGTTGACTTTTTTGTTTTATTTTTCAGGCACTAAAAGTACTTAGAACAGCAGAATTTTCTCCTTTTGTTATTTTTATTGCTGCTCCAAATCTCCAAGGCCTTCATGATGTAAGTATATACATAATTCTACGTCGAAAATAGTTTGTGGAGATTAGTACTATATTTCGTTATAATTCCTAAAAATAATTATAAATGTACATACGAGTGTAGAACGGAAAATTTCTAAAAGTTAACTGCAGCAGCAGCAGGCAGCTTCATATAAAACCTCCTAATCAGCTCAGGTAGTTTAGTTTTGACGAGTTTTATATTTCCACGCCCTGTTGGGTGATTTACTGTTTCTATTCATGGACCGTTGTTTGTTTCTTGAAGAAACCGTAAAATCGCTCCTAAAATCATGCTGCATGCTCTATAAATTTAATTTTATATTGTTCCAGCCTGACGGCAGTCTTGAACGATTGCTTCGTGAGAGTGAACTTTTGAGGCAAGCCTATGGACATTACTTTGACTTTGTCATAGTAAACAATGATATAGACGAGACCATTCGACAAGTTGAACTGTTGGTAGAAAAATTGCACACTTCACCTCAATGGGTGCCTGTATCATGGGTCTATTAGACCTCAGGAATTAATCCCTGGATTCATCCATCATCCCCTCTTTACACTCATCCAATTAACTCTGAGGAGTATCCCTTCCTGTCCTTTGCTTCCAATCAGCCCCGGCCAGTGCAGCTTCGGAATAAGAAGCACGCCCTGCGGCAGGCTCTCTCTCTCAGTCGGTGCTTACTGCAGCCCAATTGCTTCACTGAACAAGAAATATACAAGCAGCACGAACAGTCAGATTTTGCATTCCCTTTCTCTTTTGTTGAGCATTTTAGTATGTTTGGTTGTTAGTTGAAAATAATAAAACCTGCATAAGTGCTTATCTTAGGTAGATAACATTGGCTGCAACTAATGCACAGGATGGATAAGTTTATTCATTTGGAAGAGGATTGCACTAAAACTTGCATAAAATGTGGCACGTTAGGCGGTTTTTTAAGTTTAGGTTGATGTTAAGAAAATCCAGCTGCTCAAAGAGCCAATTAGCACGTAGGGGGGTTACTTTGGTCAAAAATCGATAGTCGCGGATTTCGCTCATTTTCACACATAAATATATGTAACTTTTTACCATATAATGCAAGAGAAATTCTCAAGTGTAGGTCCTGTTTTTCATGGTCTAAAAACGCCTGATTTTCCATCTGTGTACAAAGTTTTAGCTCGGTATCTTTCACACAGCGTAAAATTTTTCTGCCACAAGCTTTTTTAACCTGTCTCTTCATTTTCCTATGTTTAACACATGTCAACACTCAACAGTGTTGACGAATGGGATGGGATTCAGATCTCGTCCCATATGGGATGGTGTGATTACTTGTGAGTGAATCCGGTTTGATAGGGAAATGCCAAAATTTTGGATTTCGAGATTTCGCTTTTGATAATTGTTTCAAAAAGTATAAAAATTAGTATCTGCAGGAACATTATTGTGCTTTGATTAGATTTTTTCGATACCAAGCAGTACCCCACCCGTCACCCGATTTTAGCTCGATTGGTAAAATTTTAAAATATTTTCGAAACACTTCAGGGCCAAATTTTGTGTCCAGCATTGTTTATGCTGGGTTTTGTTTTAAGTGATACCTCTGATCAGAAACATTTTCAATTTATGATTGGGCAAATAAAATTTGCACTATAGTGTAGCGATTCCTGACTTCTAAAAAATACTTTAACTTCTGGGTGTCCATTCTCCACTCAGCCCGTCCTGTTGATGCTGGCATTCTATGTATAAGTAACTCTAAGACAGTTATGCGTTTTTATCAGTTTAAACATTTACTTTAAACATTTACATTCACAGCATGACAACAAAAACGTGGGAACGCTATTAGACTAACTTCAATCAGGCGGCGCACGAGCCGACTGAAAGTTTCAATCTACACGCTGTAACATTGAGATTAAACTAAATGGGAATGCTAAAAGCCGGAGTCGCCTTAGGAGGCACGAGTGCCGACTGAAAATTTCAGGCCACACGCTCAGAACTCACAATGATAGGAACGCTAAAAGGCTAGGCGGCAGTCGGCACGCGTGCAGCCTAAAATTTCTAGTCGGCACGCATGCCGACTGAGAATGCTTGTAGCCTGCTTCATCTACATCGTTGTATTCACAGGGTATTGTAGGGTATTGTAAGCGTCACTGGGTATTTTAGTGTAGACCGCAACTGGTGAATGGCAGGCCTCTATCTTGCATAGTGAATGCTCCACAATCCCCTGGAAAAAATTTGTTCGTGTTTTTGAAAAACTACAGTTTTGCAAATTACAGGATACATGGTAGTAATTAGATAACGGCCATGTTTCGGATAACTGGCCTCTGCAAGGCCTTTAAAATAATACCCTTGGTTTAATCTTGCGGTATGCGTAGCTGAAGAAATAATGGATTATATAATTTCCGCAAAAATGACCAGTTTTTGACGCCAAAAGGATAAAGTTGGCAATATTTCACGATGATTGGGAAAAGATAGAAAGTCGCTTCAAAAAGCAACTTCGGTACAACTAAAAAGGGTCTCCCGGAGTATTATTTTTGTGTAGAACACAGAAGTTTTTGTGCAGAAGTCTAGTTCAGTGATGGAACCGGTCACTTAGGCTTGAACCGGTGACCCGGTGACCCGGTTGAGCACTGACCTGGTGACCCGATGACCCGGGTTTATTTATATTTATTTATATTTTTAAGTTTATTTATGGAAATTTATAAGTTAAATCGAGAAACCCAAAAAGGATAAATTTGTCAAAAAGAAATCGTCTAGAAGAATCAAAGATAGAACGACCTACGTCAGAAAATCAAGAAGGGTAACCCACACAGCAGATAAAAGTTAAATGTAAAAAATTGTAAAAAGAAAAGAAAACGAAAGACCCTTAAGATAAAACAATGATTAACGGAAAAAAGGTAAAAAGACTTTTAAGCACCAAATTCAGCAGCAACCCGTAATGAAAGGGGCAAGAAAATACACAAAAACTGCATGAGAACACACTTAGGGCGGGACGATGTGTCCGCTCCCGCGGGTTCCACAGATCTTCTAGCTCACGATTCAACATTTTAGCGCAAGACTCAGCTGGAGCATGCCAACAAGCAAAAAAGAAGAGTTTACGGAATTGGCAAGCTTGCTCGGCAGTTCGAAAGTACAAGCCCCACACTTCAACCCACCCGTTAGCGCCCGGGACCTCCTTCGGTTCGAGACGAAACATATTAGAAGCCGGGTCATATGCACCTTGAAAAACAGAAATCGGGTAGAAATAAGGAAAATTTGACGCGCGCATTAGAACGTGTTGCAGGCATTCGTCAGTAACGGCCTGCGCCACCTCGACCATTTTCTGCGACCTGGACTTCCAAACTTTGAGCAGAAAGCGCGGCTGCTGGAAGCGCGAAGCAGATGGATAAATATTGATAAAACGAAAAAATCGCGACACAAGATCAGCTAATGCGGCAACTTTGTAAGGGCCAAAGCCAACGACGTGAAAGATTCAAAAAGAACTTGATCATCGCGCAAAATACCAGGAAATTTGATCGAAAGTTTCGAATCTTCAGGGTCTTCCAACAGAATGCGATAAGAAGAATGAGAAACAGGCTCCAATTTATCCCACTTTAACAAAAATGGCCTCAGAAAAAAGAATATTCAAAACATTGAAATATTTTTCCATGGAAGACTCAGTCAAAGCAAATGGAGCATGTTTCAAAGTTTTCAGATAATTGTCCCAATAGTTAAAAGAAGTCGTAAAGTAGGGATTCAAAAATGAAGGATCAAGTTTCGACGAAACATCAGGCAAAGGGGCTACCTGCCACTCGAGTTCCGAGTAGACCCACAACGGAACTGCCCTACGGTCACCCAAAATGGCTGACCAAACTGCCTGGTGATAAGCCGGGTCGATTTCCTGAAAACCCTCGAATTTTGGAGCCCCTAATAGGGCACCGTCATAATTAGTGAGGCCCGGAGACGGAGGTCGCATAGACGCAGCGTCCCGGTCCAGAGAGAATCCGCTACGGTGTGTGATGTGCGGTGGTGGGTCCGCATCAAAATGGGGAATCGGTTTTTCCACCAAATAACGCGCCGAATATTTGAACAACACCGGGTTCGAATTGGCAGGCTGCTCCCGGCTGCCGAACACTCAAATTGACCATTCAAACTCGCAAAAGACAAACAATGCTCATGCTCATCCGGCCACTTAATCACCGGCGAGGATGGCAGCGCTGCTGGATCCCGCAGTGTGAAAGTCTGCAAAGGAACAACCAATTTCAACGAAGGAAGATTCTCATCTCTATGGAATGGAAAATCGTACTTTGCGTACTTAGAATCAGTTGAAACAGGTTGTGAGGCCTCCTGAGCATCCGTAGATCCGGAAGTCCCAGGTTGTCCAGAAATGGACGAGGCGTCGTCCGAGCTGAAACTTGCCGTAGTACGTGAAGCCGGGACTGAAAAAGAGCGAGAGGGGCGACTTGTGCCCGGTGTAGGAGCAAATAGAGGATCGGAGGACAATCCTTAGCCTGCAGATGGAGTGACGACAGGCGGGACGCCGCCTTGCTACGAAAAAATCAAACCTGGAAAACTAATTTGCAAATTGAGGCATAGATAAATCAACACGCGACATCAAAACATAAACAATTTCAATAGCATCCCATGGAGCAGGGTGACCAATCCAAACAGACAAAATTTCCTTTGAAAAACCCAGGGAAGCAAGGACCGCAAACTGTGCATCTGTCAAAATTCAGGGCTTGCAGTGCCAAAACGCGTCAGAAAAAGAAGTGCGAGTCGCTAGAAACAGGAGCCCAAACCTGGAGTACGGAAATTTAGACACTGCGGCGTATACCAAGAATCACGTAAATTTGATGCCTGTTGCGGATTCGGCTGATTTTGAACGTTCCAGATAGGGACTGTGGGGGAAGGGGAGGGAGAGGGAGGGGCGGAGCGAGAGTAAGGGCGGGGGAGACACATGCGCAGTGGACAACTCATACGCGGCTGAAACGTAGACGTAGGAATGGTCGGATTTCGCAAAAACTGAAAAGAGTCACAAAAAGTTGGAGGGCGCACGCCACCTGTAACAGTAGGCGGGACCCCAGCAGAAGATGAAGAAACAGCCAAATTTAAACGTTGCGGATCCGGCCATGCTCCGGGTGGAGCTGAAACCGGTTGGGGTGGGAGCTCCGCAGTAATTTGTTCAGTCAGCGAAAGAGTATCAGACACCAAATTTGCAGGTACCAATACTGAAGCAAATTGTTGAGACCCTTGTTAAGTCTGATAAGGAAAAACTAAGCGCACACAATGCTGTTCCAAATTGTGAAACGTAACCGTAGAATTTTTATTCGGATGAAAAACTACACCGGCCAAAGTTGGTGTCAAAACGGTGGAAAAAAACTGATCTATAATTTCATCCTGAGAACGGGAAGAAGGGGAGGAGGGGCAGGAGGGGTCGAGAGCCCCTCGGTCTCCATAGGGACAACAGCAGAAGGGGCAGGGGAAGGAGAGGAAGGAATAGGGGTAGGGGGGAGGATGTTAACCGAAGGTAAAGATGAAAAAGAAGACGTTTGTACCTAAAAAGGCTCAGTAACAGGCTCTAAATTTCCAGAGACTGGAATTGGAGTGCTGCAGGCTATACCTCCCTCGCCGATAGCCGCAGCCGGTATAGGTGGAGCCAGAGGCGAATCCTGCTCGATGCGGGACGAAGCCTCCACCCCAGAAAGGCCGACCTGCGACGGCTGAGCCGACGACGAAAGAGGGCCTACCAACACAGCCGAATCTGAGGAGACTGATTTTCTTCCGTATAAACAACATGAAAAGCCGCTGCCGGCTGATTTGACTGCTCTGAAAGGGAGGAACGGTTAACAGAGGGGATGAGAGGGCGGAGGGGGTGGGAGGAAAAGGCGAGTGTCCTCAGCTGGAACTTCATCCTGAGAAGATGGCCGAGAGGGCACCTCCCATTTCGGAGGGGCGTCTCAGACCCGTCTCAGGCCCCCCAACTTCGCATATACAACATATAGCAACTATACAGAAATATAACTATTTTAATTTTTTAATAATATAGTATATTTTAGATTAATGGAAAATTCTCAGTGTGGAAAATATTTTTTCTCAACGATAGTCCGCGAATGCGTCGAATTCAAGTTAACGGGTACTAAATGTTTGCTGTAGTCAAGGCTTACCACTGACGGCAGTGGTGCTACTCTTAATATCATTGGTCGGTCGAACCTCCGGGCCCACCGCGCCCACCGGGCTCACCGGGCTCACCGAGCCCATCGTGACCAAGTCTACAGTAGTAGTGTTCTATGTATTGCCTGTTTATTGCACTTTTACATGTGTAGAATGTATAGCCAAAGTTGAAATTACGTTATCTCCTTTTATGAAGACTTGGTGGCGTGATGGCATAATAGCTGAGAAAATGCTTCTTTTGTAATTTCTTTGTCCTAAACAAATTTCCATATACTTAAATTGTTTTAATAGCTGCTTTTTGAATGACAGCTGAGTACGCTGTTCACCGGTCCAGAGAAGTGTCAAACCGGCATGCCGTCGGCCATAACTGTCACATCAAGAGTGCATAGTAGTAAGAGTATGAAACTCTTACACTACTATGTACTAAACATGCTAGGCATTCTCGGTTCATTAATTAATTAAAACAACTAATAAATTACCTACAGTAAGCCTTAAGCTAATAAGCCAATCAGCGAGCAGACACACGCTTATATGGAAATGGGAAACTTGAAACCACTGTGAATGGAGCCAACGGGTGCTCACGATGCGGTGAAAGCGGAGTGGCCACTTCTGCTCCGGCAGTAGCCTTGCCTACGCCTCGGGTAATTGCGATATGCAATTATTCAGTGCAAAATTGGTATGGCACTACCCCTCATCGCGAACGCATTAGTGGCACTGAAAAGAAAAAAGTCTGACAGTTGATGGAGTTTACTTATTTCAATATAAAACGTGAGTGAAAAAGAATAGTTTAGTCAGCTAACAGCAAGGAACAGCGAAGGAAATCTCTACGAGGTTTAAACAAAAATCTCGAGAAAATTTGAAAGTGATTCATTCTAATCCTGGCGTTCTAAAGTAGCGGTACCAGTAGAAAATCTAATAACGTTATGCCGACAAGCTCATCAGTGAGGAGTACAAATATAATGGGTGGGGAGAATACATACATAAACATAATGCAAGTCATACTCTGTGTTATAAACCTGTTACGTCCTCTGCTGCACTAGTGCTGTCGCTGTGGCACGGTCCAGAGACTGGTTGGCCGGTCAGGGTCCAGAATGCCAGCCGGTGGCCGCCGGCTAATAAAGGTTAGCCAGTCAGATACAGGCCGGCCGCCTTACCAGTAACAGGCCGGTCGATCAAAGGCCCCGCCAAGTTTACCATGTGAGTGTAGACCGGACCCCCGCCCCACTTGGACCTCGTTTGTGCGTAGATAGGGGTGGGGTGGAGTCAATAGGGGTTGATTTAGGGGAGAACCAGCGATAGCGTGCAGAGGATGCAACAGGCATACAGTATGTCGCTTGTCATACTGTTTGTGCATACTTTTACTGATCTGATACTAAAAAACTTATGACTAAGACTAACTTATCATTTTCATACAATTGGTCAGTTTACATGTATGTATGTAAAGTAAATTTATAAAAAGTTAATTGGCATAAAGCAGAACCATTTAAAGTGTTCTTCATTCTTCTCAATCGTACAGTCTTGTTATCCGGTATCGGGTTGTAATTTATTTAAATTTTTAAAAAGTACAAATTTAAAACTTTTCGTTTTCATGTATTTGTAACGCTGATTTGGCCATACAAAAACAAGGTCAAGGTAAATATACACGTGTATAGGATGACGATGCTAGTGGCGAAAACACGTTTTCAAAAGTTATACTCTGGTCGTTTGATTAAATGCAGTAATTTTTTAAAAAATTTATTGCGTTCCTCAGACAAGCATTTTATTGCTCAGCCTCAATGTTTACTGAGTACGCATCGCAAGAAATCGATTTATTTTTCTTCTCCAAAAATCTCGCGAAATTGTGAATTTAAACGGTTTAAGGTATTTTCAACATTTTATTCCATTTACTCATGTCGGGGTTATGTTAAAATGATTTCAACCGTAACAATTATAAAAGTACGCAAATCGGCGGCACTAGTTTTGTGGACACAGTAGCAGATTTTATTGCACCGAAGCTTGTTATATACTTTTTCACTTCACGCTTTCCACACAAATTTTTTATTACAGTCCTAGTTTTAAGCACCACTCAGCGTTACTTGAGTTCATCTCACAATGAGAAGGGGGAATACAAGTATCACAATATTCAAGCTTTAAATAAACATCTAACTCGATTGTTTTTTAAGTCTGGTGGACATCTCTATCTAACGTTATAGACAAGAGGATATGCTAAGCGGAGTTTTGCAGTTTTTGCAACTGACACGTAAATACCAGCAAATATTTGATTTTAGCTGTTTGTTCGAAACTTTTCAGTGACAAGGACTGCCTCCTACAGACTTGTAGAGTAGGAAAAGCATATCAGGATCTCTTGCGTAATGCTTGAAATTTCCGATTTGTCTTTAGTAGAGAGACGGTTTTCGTATTTACTGTAATATTAGGTTTTCTCAGTTTATGAATGTCACATTCCTCTTTATTACTGTCCTGCTGCTAATTATTCCTCCGTCAAACCTTTGTATCTCTGATCGGTACCTATTTCAGTGCCGTAATGGCCGAGTGGTAAGGTGAGGTAAGTAAGGTAGGTAAAGTAAGGACTGAAGATCTGACGGTCCTAGGTTCGGACCTCCGCTGCCACAAGGCTTTCACAAATCCCCTTGAGCAAGGGGCTAAGCACATATCGTTTCGCCGTGGGCTCCAGCCAACCCAACTGTCTATCCTTAACTGGTCGGTAAATGGGTACCACTGCGGTGGGAAGGTAACAGGAGTCTGTGTTCTGGCGTAATGCCTGATGAAGGGCTGCCCCCCCCCCTTCCACAGATGTAGTCAACATTAGAGTTGTCGCTCCTGGCTTCGGGCTGTGAATCAGGAGATAAGCACCGGCACCCTATATACCTTGTGTAGGTTGGAGTTCTCTCTCTCCAGGGGTACCTATTTCGGCGCACGCGCTCTGACATCCACTCGCACTTATAAATTATCATTGTTATCGATATATATATATATATATATATATATATATATATATATATATATATATATATATATATATATATATATATATTGATCAGGCTTCCACTGGCACCAGGACTGCGTTGGAGTGAAGGTGGTCTAAGGAAAATGTGCTCTTTTCAAGCACAGAATCTATGTAAATGCAACTAAAACCTTACCACTTTCTGATTTAAGCTGGAAATGATGGTATGTAATGTAACTTCGGTCTAGGTCTAGTTCAACTTCTTCATCTTCATTAGGTGGAAAAGCATAGATATGTCATTCAGCCCGTCATAAATATCACAATTTTAAAGTTTGAGAAAAATCTGAATTCTTGTGACACTCAATTCGACAATACAGTTTATCGATAAAATATTGTCACTGGAGAATGAAATTGTAAATTTTGTTTTAAGAATTCCATCTGAAAAATGAAAGAAATCATTGAGTTTAGCTACTGTTTATGTGGATGGCTGTACCATTAAAAAGGCGATTTTTTAAGTTTCTGATTCTGAGTTTTCAAAAATATCCAAGTTTGTAAAACTATTATGCAGTTCTTGATCAGTAAAGTTTCTTCCCCGATGAACCTAAGTACTCTGTCACCATTAGAGTACCATTAAAGTAAGTTGCGCATCTTACCAGAGGGGTATGAGTGTCGTACATTAGCTGTTTATCTTGAAATATTTCCTAAAACTACTGTTAGACGACTTTAGAGGTAAGTAACCATAGCAACCACTTCAATTGGCCAGGAGTTTTCTTATATTTTCGTCCTGATGTTCATTACCAAAATTTGGTTATTTACTCTGGAAATTTGCATCGGAAACACACTGAAAATGAGTGTGCTCCATCCACTATTTTTCTGTTTTGGATTTATTTTCCGTAACAGTACACGTTCTTCAGTTAAGGTTTGTTATCTGACCCCACCCACGGACGGTTCAAAACGCGGCGTTGAATGAAACAGCTGACTCTTTGACGCTTTCACCGCTCCAATAATTTATGGTTCTAGTACAGTTTATCAACAGGCCTATCCTAGATTGGACCTATCTAAAAATAGGTACATATGCATTTTCAAACTTCCAAAAAATATCAGTTTCAAAAACCATGTAATTATAATATATGCAGCTATATCCACTATAAATTACCTTAATTTTGTTGTCAGTTTCTGGTGTTTTCTGCTTTCATCTCATTTTAAATTGACAATTTGAGCTCCCAGAGGAAACAAGCGCCCCTCTTTTTATTCCACCAATCACTCTACAACAGTGTACACTATCCATGTTTCCACCTGCTGCGTTTTAAAATTTCAAATTTCCTGAGTAGTTTTTTGGTCCAGTCTTTGGACGAGAACTGGCTGTCACTGCACAAAGTATGACTCAAAACTACGTTACAGTAAACGATTCACAAAGTTATAGTCTACTCTAGCAAGTATCACTGGCCTTCTTAAGGTGCAACTAGGACCCTTTTTTCTCTCTCAAACATTGTGGAATAGACAATTGCAAAGGGGGAAAAGGTTTTTGTGAACAGTCATTTTTCTAACTCTAAAGGTTGTCAAGTGTGAACTGGTATACATTTTCAAAGTTTCTTTATTTTCTAGACTCCTACACTAGTTTCTTGCGCACAGAGAGGTAGACGCTGGAGTTTAATCTATGTGATTCTTGTTAAGCGTATTGGATTGTGGTCCAGGTTGATTTAAATTCAAAACTCTCCCTATTTCCAAACCTTAATAAATTTCCCATCCCAATTTATCCACTTATTGGACATTAATTATGTAGTTTTAGTTTTTAGCTACAATTAACCATGTCAAATTTGAAATGAAAATGAAATATGAAAGGTTAAACAAAAATTTAAATCAAAACTTTATTATATTTATTGTATCACTTTTCATTTATTTAAGGTATGTACATACGACAGTTATATTCGCCAGGATGAACAAATAAAAACTGAAAAATCGGGTCTATTTCTATCCTATCTTTTCGTGCAGGCCTAGTTTAATTGTGAAGTCGGATTAGTAGATTAGGATTGTAGGAGCCCTGAGCTGAACCGCTGTCATTGCTTACCAGCTCGAGGTGAGATTTAATAGTTCTACGCAACAAGTTCCATTCCAACGTGAGTATTAATGTAAGTTTCTCTGAATGTGGGAAAGTCAAATTGTTGCCGCAGATTACATACCTGCTATTAAGTTGCACCAGAATGATTGAATGCTGGAAAATCGCATAAGGTTGCGTTGTTGGCGTTATTTTGCCATTTCTAACGCATTTGTTTTACCCAAGCCAGCAAACAAAACCCAAGCTCCGAATCCCAACTTGGCTTCGACTAAAACCCACGTAAAATTGAATCCTAACGCGGTGGGAGCCAGATGTGGTATTAACGGAATTTTCTCGGCGACTACAAAATCTCTAGCACAGCGGTGAGGTAGTAATCATATCATGCCAAGTGGACTGCTAATGACAGAAATCAAATCAACAATAATTATCGAATTATGGTATACTTTCCAAAGGATTAGTTGGATCTCTTTAACTTTATCCCCCCCCAACTAGTTTGAGGGGATAAAGTTAAATTGGGGTCAGCAATCGAAATTTGTGTAAAAGGGAAACAATGTGTACTTGGCGTCCTTTTAGTAGTCATTAGAAATTGTTCCATCCGAAGATGAACACAATTTGAATAAAGTTATTTCGTTTCGTTAGCTCAGTAGCTAACGAAAAGCTGAATTGAAAAACGGATGTCAGATTCGTGCACAGCGCCACCGAAAACCCCTGTATGCAAGTTTTCAGCAAATGTTTTTTCAAAAAATTATTCGTTTCCCCTTGGTCCCCCCTTACCAAACTTAAATTTAAAATGTTAAAAATTTTTTTTAAATTTTAAATTTTTAATTCATCAGGCTCCAATATGAAGCCATACAATAAATAATACAATAAAACACAATGTGACACTGAATTAGTGCTTTAGGCAGGTTTTAATTCTGGGGGGGATAAAGTTTAATTGGGGTTCTGGGGAGGATAAAGTTAAATTGGTCCGATTAGTTAGTTCTCAAAATCATGCCATCAAAAACAAGCACAGTATTACAATTTTTAGTTTGCATATAGTTGCCTCAGTAGCCATTTTTTATCATCAGCACTTATGCAAGACTTCATTTATCAAAACATTTCTCAACACACATCTAGTTTGGATTTAAACGAAACATGCACACAGAACGGTTTACTGTTTTAGTTACACGCATAATGTGTCGGAAAAAATTAATAGTGTCGTTAAGTCATTGCTATCGTTATGTTCGATGTTTACGACTAACTGATGTTATCCATTTTAAAATTTCCAATTTTTGAAAATCGAGCATCTAGGTGTGTCTTTCGGTTTTGCATAGAAAGTAAATAAATCTTTTTTATGCAATTTGTTTTCGTGACTCATTGTATATACGATGAAAACGGTTTTGTACCTGTAATTCTTGTTTTAATGGGATCATGATTTTTTAAATTGCATTGGTTGAACTCACTTAACTTTTGAACTTACGTAACCGACCACCGGAGTTATATTTTTTATTCATAAATTCATTTCATCTCTGTTGACTGCGTAATTTCAATTCTTCTAAAGTAATGGAAGAATTTAATTGAAAATATACATCAGCCGGTTTTTAACTTATGACCGAAGCTGGCTGCTGGCCAAAATTTTCAAAATATTAATGTTAGCCACCAGTTTTGTCGGATTCTTAATGCTTAAACTTACCATTGACTGTTGGGAGGTTTTGTGTAGCTTTTGTAGAGTTTGACTTGTATGCATATTGCAGTTTAGTGATTCTACGTATTTGTGACCATGACCCTAATTGGAGTTGTTTTATTATCACTGCTTTGTGGAAGTCATCTGGTTAAAGCCCATGTTTCTTTGACATTTCCACCGGCAAGATTTCCTCCCTTGGATTTTCTTGACAACACCCGAACTCAGGGTCCCTGTGGAATACTCAAAAACGCTCAATGTAAGCGAAAACAACTTAACTCGAACAAAACTGAACCTAAGCTGAACCTTAATGCTAATGTTATTAAGCAATTATTTATTCCGTTTTTCTTCCATTTTAAAATTAGTGATCGATCACAGAAACTTTATGTATTTTATAATTTTGTTTCTAAAACTTGTCTCGAACGTCATCGTCATATATAATCAATTTTAATATAAGCAATGTTTTCATTTATATAGCTCAACGAACAACATTGTTGCCTGGAAGTCAATATAATGTAACCTGGCACCTGGGTTATGCTCATCAAGGAGGTTTTAAGCTTGAATTGCTCGATTCCAGCGATCAAGTCGTGGCTCAACTGACCCCTCCTGATCCCATTTATGCTGGAATTGAGGATCAAACGTAATGGCTGTTTAAATGTTTGTTCACATATCAATATCATGCAGTTTCTACATATTAATCATGCTGTTTATTGTAAAGATTTGGCTCGCCGGCAGCCGAACCACGGTCCTTCTGATCTGGTGATAAAAACAGTATTGTCAATACACCGCTGAGCCAAAAGGTGGTACGATAACGTGGAATTAAATTTCTTTAATTTATTAACTACCGGCTGACTGTCCGGTATCAAACCGATAGTTAGGAGGCGAATCGATACAGGTAAAAGCCTAGGATGCAACCTTCGTCCAAAATAGAACCCTGCCTTATACTAAACCTTCCCTAATTAAAAGAGATAAGGCATGATGCTTTACTTTACAGAACTTACAATTTATTAGAAGGCAATACCATACAAGGTCACAGCTAATGCAATGTAGACAAATACTAACGCACGCAGGCCACTTGACTCAACCGAAGACACACTAATACTGACTAATTACTGATTTGGCTAATAAACGAAAGGATCAAAACCGAGGTTTCTACACATTAGTGATAAAGAAATCACTCAAAAGATTAGTAAAATACACTTCGCATAGCGAGTACTTAACAAATTCAGTTTTTATACACTATGCTGTTTGTTTCCTGCTCATAAGCCATAAATACTTGACAAAGCTAAAAACAATGTGTTTGCTGCTGCATTCAGAACTAGTGGCTTTTTATTTTACATATTATACTTAAATTGCATAGCAGAAGTGCTCTGCATACTTCGTTATTTTCACGTGTCATGACGTCGATTTTACTGGGAAAGTTTAACTTCTATAGTTTATATCTATTTTCAGACGACAATATTTTGTGGTGACGCTGCCTCAAGAAGAATGCGTTAACTGCACGATTCGTCTGCAGAGACAGGCAGTGGAGTGGGGAGACTATGAGTTTTGGTCCTGTGCCGACGTGGATGTAACGTCTAGTATGTAATCCCAAGAAAGAATACACTACATTACGTGTTATAGCCTATTGTATATTTATTTACTTGGCACAAGGAAGCAGTACAAGATCTCGATTATAGTTTTAAACAAGATTATGTAATTCTTAAAATTATTTCGCTGGTTCAGAATTAAATTCAAAGTTCAAGTTAACGAAACCATGTAGAGTCCTAATGAGAATGACTACGTCTTTTTATGATGAGTTCACCTGCGTGCGCATTTTCCAGCAAACTGGAGGCTTACGCCAAGTAATTAACTGTGACTTCATTCTCAACTTTCCAACTATGATCGAGTCTTACCGTTGGTTGAACAGATGTTGCCAAAGCGTTCTTACTGCAGCACAACGTTGTTATATTAAGCCAATCTTAGGATAGCTGGGGTGAATGAGGAAAATCTAACTAATTTGAAATTTAATGATTCCTTAGTTTTGTTTATAAAGTGTAGGAATTTCTTTAAATGATTCCAACATCTGTTTTAGGTTCCGCAGCACCGTTGAGTAACTGTTTTGGTCGAGGATCGGTTACCACGGATCCAAGTGGGAATTCTATTTGCAGCTGCCAACAGTTCTACTATGGAGAATTTTGTCAGTACGAAGGTAAAACACCTTTGCATCAAATTAGAATACAGACTCAAAAATAATATAGAATTTTATTATAGATTTCATTTTCTAGTTTCAAGTGTTTTAATGCAAGTTCCACTGTAAACAAGTTTAATATTCCTAAGTTTTACTTTCAGAGGTTCGGAAAAACACTCACTTTCACAAATCATAAATTTTGACGTACGATGTTCTCCCTTTTTGACATCTAATTTTGATGCTGACCTATATTTGAATAGTTTCCTGCTAATTTAGAAACTAATTTTTTCGCTATCAATTGTCAGTCATTAAGCCAACTTCAAACTGATTGAGTGCATCTGTGTGCCAAGTTAAAAAGATTGCTTTGACTGAACAAGTTGTTTTCATCCATTTTTGCAAATACAAAAACTACACATCCTAACATGTATGGATATATGTATGTACCACATAGACATATTACCAACCACTACAATCTAAACATTTTGATTTCATAGAATGTAGGCATTCAAGAACCGCGCACACGCGTATATAATCACATTGTTTCCTTGGGAAGGCTTGAGCGTTCGTTTAGGTGGACTGGGACCCTGAAGAACATAATCCTTCAAACTGCAACTTCAAAATTCAAAAGCAAACGTAATAGCAAGCAATCAATACACACTATCTTACAACCATAAATAGCAGATATTTCACCAGCACTGCTGACTAGTGCTATGGTTAGCTATACTTTCTTAGGTGTATAAAACTCCTACTATAGTCTTCATTCCAATAATGAACAAGCTAAAAGACCAATGTTTATTCAAATATGTGTGGACATACATTGTGCAAAGTATATATATATATATATATATATATATATATATATATATATATATATATATATATATATATATATATATATATATATATATATATATATATATATATATATATATATATATATATATATATATATGTATATATATATATATAGCATTCTGAAACCGCACTTTATCGTTTGTTTTCTGTGTATTATGTAGGTACATGGCCTGGGCAAGGCATTTCGCGTAGAAGATTAACTTTGGTGAGGAAGACACCATGAAAATTGAATCCGTCATAAAACACTTCATAACATTTCAATAAAATTCGTCATATTGGAACCCCTCATTGTGATGTTGCAAAAGTTATAGGGTCTGTGAAGTTGTGATGACCGAACTGAAGGGTTTTATAAACAAGAACTGTATACGCTTTGAGAATGCTGATTACACACTGAACTAAAGTCTGACCAAAAATTCTTGGAACCGAACTGTGAGCGCTTGTCCTGAGTTAACCTTTGAAGTTAGTCTATATAAAGTATATATATATTTCTAGAAACCTCAGGAGGAGGAGAATCCGGTAAAACCATCATATCCAGTCTATCCGGCTACCGGATGCCAAATCGATAAAAACGCTTCAGATTCGGAAAGAGAATGCTATTTAATTCATACTCTAGCATATCGGTCCTTGGCCCAAGACATCTCCGAAAATCCGGTCACATCCGGTCTATGTCCGGTAACCGGATGTCTAGGTCACAAAAACTGTACAGCAAGATGGGTAAGTCCCACAGTTTCGCTGATTGAATTTTTAGATTTAGCGGGTCGAAATTAGTCTATATACGAAGTTTTGTCCAATTTGGACCAAAATCGCGTGATTTATGGTCGTATTCGGTGCGAAAAAAACCGGAAAATCGGTTTTTCCGGTCTGGCGCTCGGAATCGCAGGCGAAAAATGTTCTTTTTGGCACAATGAATATTTGGGAGGGTACTCTCATTCATTTTACCGGTGTCAAAGTAATCGAGTATCCGGTCGATTTCCGGTTCTGAGCCTTGAAATTTGAGATTTCATGGGCTATTATCTCAGTATCCGGTTGGTTCGGAAGTCAAATTATTTCATTAAAATATTTCGTCTATCCCTAATAAGCATCAACCTCAAATTACTTCATATCTGCTGTAATTTTTGAATGATAGCGTTTTAAAAACGTGCTGATTTTGCTTGTTTTGTGTAATTGTTAAACCGGATATGCGATTTGATCCCATACGCTTAGCTTTGTCGCACGCAATATAACTTATTTTTGAACCATTTTTAAAATGCTATCATTCAAAAATTAACAGCAGATATGAAGTAATTTGAGGTTGATGCTTGTTAGGGATAGCCAAAATGTCATTTTAATGAAAGAATTTGACTTCCAGACCAACCGGATACTGAGATAATAGCCCATGAAATCTCAAATTTCAAAGCTCAGAACCGGAAATCGACCGGATATTCGATTACTTTGACACCGTTAAAATGGAAGTAGCCTCCCAAATATTCATTGTGCCAAAATCTAACATTTTTATCCGCGATTCCGAGCACCAGACCGGAAAAACCGATTTTTCCGGTTTTTATTCGCACCGGATACGACCATAAATCACGCAATTTTGGTCCAAATTGGACAAAACTTCGTATATAGACTAATTCGACCCGCTGAATCTAAAAATTCAATCAGCGAAACTGTGCGACCTACCCATCTTGCTGTACAGTTTTTGTGACCTAGACATCCGGTTACCGGACGTAGACCGGATGTGACCGGATTTTCGGAGATGTCTTGGGCCAAGGACCAATGTGCTAGGGTATGAATGAATTAGTATTGTCTTTCCGAATCTGAAGCGTTTTTATCGATTTGGCATCCGGTAACCGGATATAGACCGGATATGATGGTTTTACCGGATTCTCCCCCTCCTGAGGTTTCTAAAAATATATACTTTATACAGGCTAACTTCAAAGGTTAACTCAGGACAAGCGCTCACAGTACAGTTCCAAGAATTTTTGGTCAGACTTTAGTCCAGTGTGTAATTACATACTGGACTAGTTCAGTTACGAACTGAACTGAATTACATACTAACTGCGACATATATTCTATTCTCAAAATGCACGTTTAATCCATCCTGTTCTAATTTTTCTTTCAGAGGAGTGTTTGACAGACGAAGATTGCGGAGGTCATGGTCGCTGTGCCAGTCTAGATGGCACTTCTCTTCCTCGAAATAAGTGCTACTGTCAAGCTGGCTACTTTGGCAAACGCTGCGAGAAAGGTATAGACATTGATTGTGTTCCCTGTATGCACTCGATTTTTTGTTTTTTCGTATGTAATTGTATCACAGTGCTCAGAGTAAAGTATCCGATTATGGGAAGGTTATTCCTGTCGAAAGATGGAGAAACGAAACAAATCTGAAATGCAGCTGAGAGATAAAAGTAGTCGTGGACTGGTATAAATTGGAAATAAGTTCCAACATTATCAAGACTGAATTCGCTGTAAGCATTTTCTTGTCCAGCCTTTAAAGTTAACAGTTAAAAATGTCTTTTTTAATTTTTGTCGCAAAACGGAAACAAGTATATTATTCTTTCCTCCTTAACTACAGACTATTGCGCAGCTTAATAATTCTAGAATTTTTGCCAAGTCAAGAAGATTTATCAAGTGGCTGCTTTGATTATAATGGTGTCGCTCAAGCAACTGATCTCAGCACCATTTTCAATCGAGACTGCTACAAAAAGAAGGCAGTTGGACCCTCAGAAAACGTATTCTGGAGGATCATAAATAACGTAAGATATTGGCAAGTTTTTAGCGCAATTATATATAATTAAACTTTAGCTTCATATGTTCCAATAAAATGTTAATAGTGTTAATAAAAAGTCTGTTTCTTTGACTGTACGTTATACCTACTGTAGTACTTGCTGCAATCTTGGTCTCGTTTTAGGTTGAAATTGAAGTGGTCTTGGAATTTTCTTCGCAAAGTTGGATTGGAATCGGCTGGAGGCCCAGTGGTAAATCAGATGTTAGCTTCAATCCAATAACCTATAAATTTTCATACTTGATTTTGTTCCTGATGAAACAATAAACGTATACATTGTACAGTCCACATTGAAGACTACAAACAAAGTAGGTTTGTTTTATTCAGTGTCCTTCCTTAGTGGTGTTTGTTTATTTTTTCAGATATTGACGTTACCTGCTATGACTTTCCGGTACCAAGAGGACAGCCTCCGGCAGGTACAATTTTTTGAAAATACTGGAGCTTAGTTTAGTAGCTGTACAGTACTACAGTACTGTTTAGGACAATTACAATAGCGCAGTACTATACGTTGTAAATACACATGAAATTTGACGTTGACTGGTGTCATTATTAATGTAAGTGAAATGCACTCATCGAAACAAGACGCAGCCAACCAATTTTTGACAGACAAATTGCGTTCTGTGACACCTTGTTGTTTCAGATGCATTACATTCCATGGACTGCACAGACATGATTATTGGTAGTGTCTATGGAGATCGCTACAGTCATGTGGGTGACTACTATACAAGAGATCGGTCCACACCACTGAGAGATGAGATTTACGGCGGACTCGACAGTTTGAATGCGGCCTATGGTTACCAGAACCTGGACAAAAGAGTTATTATGTTCAGACGAAATCTGCAAAGTATGTCAGAGATCTTATCATCTTATCAAAGAATTTAAATCGTATGATTGTCGAGGAGACGCTACACATACTGATTTATTTCTAAAACTGTAGTATTCATAGTTCACTTAGCCATTTTAATTAATTGATAGGTAACTATTAATTCTGTAGGTCTGAGCCTGTATTTCCTACAAAAAAGATTCTTAAATGTCCTTATTTATAATTTGCATTCCTTATTCTAGCCAGTGATCGTGCCGATCATCCGTTTGCTCAAGGTTCAACTTTAACAATCTGGGCTAAAGGAATGGAGCCAGGAAGCTACAATTTTCACAGCCCGTCAGGGCTGGACGTCGGTCAAGCTTCGGATCCCAACTTTTATCACCTCAATGAGCTCAAATATCATGGAAGTCTGAATCGCGGTGTTGCTGTAATTGACTTCTTTGAAACCACTCAGCCTGAACAGGACCAGGAATGGCACGGAGGTGAAGGCGCCGCCGGAGAGCCACATCCGCACGACCATGGCCACGATCATGGTGCTCATCCCGAACCCAATGCAGAACCTGACTGGAATAATCAGGGTTGGCCAGAACCAGAGCCAACCCAGGACTGGGGTGCTCATCATCCGGAAGGTGGTGGAATCGATCTCTATACTACTGAAAATCCGTTCCAGGATCCGAACCTGGGAAATCAGCAGAATATTTATCCTCATCCTGAGCCCGGACACGAGCCAGGCCATCCTGAACCGGAACCAGGACACACCTATCCTGAACCGGAACCCGACGGCCATCACCCACATCCGAAACCGGAACACCCTGGCTACCCTGAGGAATCTGGCAACAGTGGTCACGGAAACATCAATCAGGAAAACAGCATTTCAGAGCCTGAGCCTAACCCCGCTGAGCACCCTCAAAGAGACCCTAATCAAGGTATAGAATTTTTGAAAAATTATTGTTGTTCGAGAGTTGACATCAACAGGTGGCTAACGAGCGCAGAGGTAGCTATACTGCATTTGTGGGGACACTGAGGACAACCCCAAAAATAATAAATAAATTAATAATACTTCACCTATTCTGGTTTTTCAAAATCCTTCTGATACACCTGTGTCCTCCATCGTATCGTGCACATAACACGTACATAACTTTATTAGCTGAATCAGTTACATCGTGTTTATATCATTTGATTCTTAAAATTAGAAACACAATTTTGTTTAAACCAGTGTTAACATTTATTTCATCTATTTATATCTTGCTGTTGCTTTAGGTGATAGTTCCGCGTCAACAACAGTTGGATCAGTGCTAATCATTCTTGCCGTTTTAGCGCTATTTACTTGAAAAAATCAAACACAACAATATATGAAGCCGGGTTGACTGTTTTTATCGAACTTTCTGCTCTACTGTTCGCTTTGTTCACCTTATGTGGAGTTTTCATTTCACACTGAAACTTGCCGTTATATGTTTATGATTAGCAGTATGTGTACTGTTCACATGTAAATTCGTTCGGTGAATCCCCCATTATGTATATATCAATCTATATACCCTTTAAAGAAAGCAGTTATAGGTTTCCGCGGAGGAATCTGGGGATACAGGCACCCATCTCCAAACTGTGCACGGTTCAAGCCCTGCCTCCGTCGCGGACAGTGGGTCAGGAAGAAATGGCCACGGTGTAAATATAAATGGCCGGAAAAAATTAGTTTTTACATTAATATTTCAAAGAATGTATCGGCTTAACGGGAATTCCTAGATAAAGTTTCTAATTTTCCGACCAAATAGCCTCAAATTTTTAATTTGTTCAAAAATTGAAGATTTTGTAAATTCTGAGAAAATAGCAATTTTTGATAAAATAGCGTTAATATTCCAAATCATTTCAATAATTTAGTCTTTTAAGTAGGGTTGTGCTCAATACGAAAACTGTGGGGCCGGGGCCGGCCCACGCCCCCCAAATTGGGGGCCGGGCCGCGTATTTAGAAAGTGTACTGCGTGTGCGCGCATCGTGTTAGAAAATGTCCAGCGTGGGCGCGCACTGATACACACATGCGCAGATGATGTATATAAGTGCATTTGACACGGCGAATAATTCCCATAATGTTGCATCAATTCGACCCATCACAAATGTTGCTAATAGCATCCAAATAGAAAATTTGAAGTAGTAGAGTAAGAAATATTTCTGAACAGAAACTTCGCTAATTTGTTGTAATTTGATTTCTCAAATTCAGAATGTTATTTTGAGAATTTGAAAACGAGCACGAATGAATGAAGGAATGAAGGTTTCTGTGCACGAATCTGAAAATCGTTTTTCGATTCAGGTTTTCGTTGCTCAGTATAAGCTTACTTGTTAAGCTATAACTTTAGCACATACTGAGCAAACGAAAAGCTGAATCGATAAACGGTTTTCAAATTCATGCTCAGAGCCGCTGAAAACCCCCTATGCAAGTTTTCAGCAAAATTTGTTTCAAAAAATTTTTGGTTCCCCTTACAAACAAAAATTTAAAATTTTTAAAAAATTTTTAAAATTTTTAAATTTTTAAGTTGTTGAATTCATAAGCCTCCAGAATACGCCCATACCAAATTTCAAAGTTATTGGTCAAAAAATCAAAAGTTATGGCTGGGGGGGGGTGGTGAAAGCACAAGAGACTAGTTCTTAAAATTGAAAATTGTATAGCTAGGACAATAAACAATGAGCATGTTACACGAATATAGAATCATTCGCGATAAATTAGAAGCCAGCAGACTTAAGTTTCTACGAATATTCGAATCGTTGCTTACTTATTCATGAATAGTTTACGAATAATTAGATAAACGAATGTTCTGAAGGAGATAGGTATTTGTTGCTAGATTCCGAATTAAAGATGACTTAAAAACATATAAAATAAAAATCTAAAAAATAAATATGACGACTTGGTACATTACTTAATTTTATCAAGAGTACATAATAACTAAGAGTGTGACAAGCGTCCCACTCTTAGTTATTAGGCTGCAGACATCATCTGCACAATAACGGCCTACCCCCCCACAATTGAGTACCTGGTGACCCCCCCCCACAACTGAGTACCAGGTACAAAATTGTGTAGCAGCACTCGTTTGTATGTTTACATGTTGAAGCTCAAAAGTGGCCAGCTGCTGATAGAATGTTTTTGGCTTCCACATGTAAACATGCAAGCGAGTGCTGCTACACAATTGTGTACCTGGTACTCAGTTGTGGGGGGGTCACCAGGTACTCAGTTGTGGGGGGGTAGGCCGTTATTGTGCAGATGATGTTTTCTGCTTGATAACTAAGAGTGTGACGCTTGTCACACTCTTAGTTATTATGTACTCTTGATTTTATTAAATCGTTATTTCAATTGTAGCGTTAAGTAATAAATTAGGCACAGAAAGCCATGAAAATGCGTAGTTTTATTGCCAAGATACATGCTGATATCGCTAAGAGCACAGAAAGCTCAGAATTTTGAATTTGTCTTGCCAAAAATTCTTGCCAGATAGCTATCTGGCATGCCAGATAGCAAAATAAGATTGAAACGTCTTTATTTGACTATCTGGCGTGCCAGATAGTTATCTGGCGTAAATTTCAAGGCATTTGTCTATCTGGCATAGAGTCAAGTTGCCAGATAGACAAATGCCTTCAAATTATGCCAGATAGCAAAATGTAAACAGAAAAGGACAATGATGGCAATTAAGTGTCAGAAATGAAAAATTGTTATTTAGTGAGAACATGATTCCAATATGTACTGTAAAGTGTCAAGCTTTGAATTAACTTTCTAATTAAAGATGAATAAAACTGCGTACATATTTGACGAACTTCAATCCTATAAGCAAAGTAATTTCGTAATCAATCCATAATTCGTAATGTCATGTCATTTAAGTAATATTCATTTACTTGTTGAACTTGTTGGGGTTGGTACTTGTGATGGAAAGTACTGACGACGACAGCCAACCAAAGAGAGACTTTTATACCCAACTGGAAGAACATTATGAACGTCACCCTAAGCGAAGACCTCTTAGCCATGATCAGCTTCACAACAGAATCTTCTATTTACAAAACTTAAAAACTTCGACCGCTAGAAAGAGACATAGAGACAAAAGACATATCAGTGCAAATGCAAGAAAAATAGTATGGGTTGCACAAATCACTGTCATGCCGGCTCCACCTGTTCCAACAAGTGACTTTTTCCTAAGAAAGTGACTTTGACTTAAGAAATTATCTCAAAATGCATCAAATAGACTGTCATCAGAACTTGTGTAATCCAGAAAGAAATAAATTCATCTTTAGTTAGAAAGTTAATTCAAAGCTTGACACTTTACAGTACACATTGGAATCATGTTCTCACTAAATAACAATTTTTCATTTCTGACACTTAATTGCCATCATTGTCCTTTTCTGTTTACATTTTGCTATCTGGCATAATTTGAAGGCATTTGTCTATCTGGCAACTTGACTCTATGCCAGATAGGCAAATGCCTTGAAATTTACGCCAGATAACTATCTGGCACGCCAGATAGTCAAATAAAGACGTTTCAATCTTATTTTGCTATCTGGCATGCCAGATAGCTATCTGGCAAGAATTTTATGCCAGATAGCTATCTGGCACATTTGTCTATTTGGCTTCGACATATACATCATCTGCGCATATGTGTATCAGTGCGCGCCCACGCTGTACATTTTCTAACACGATGCGCGCACACGCAGTACATTTTCCAATGCGCGCCCACGGTGTACACTTTCTAAATACGCGGCCGGGCCGTGGACCGGGTCGCATCATTTGGGCGGCCGGTCCCCGGTACCGTTTTAACACCGGCCCCCGCGGTCTCCATGTCAGAACAATTTTCCTTATGAATATAATGATTTGAGTGTATTTTTTTGCATAATTTTATACACTTACACTGCGAGCTTGCGTTATTTTCTTGGATCTGTGAAAATAATTGACTCCAACCTTATTTCAACACTACCTACTCAAGTTTACCCATTTCGCCAGTACAGTGGCACAACATACAGACAAGAGTACATAATGATAAGAGTGTGACAAGCGTCACACTCTATGCAATGAAGGCAAAAACTATGCGATGCGCGCTAACGGCTTACCCCCCCCCCACAAATTGACCACCTCTCACACCGCCCCTATATGGGTACGTGGTCCAAACGGGGGTCGCTCCCTGCTTTGCATAATTACACACTGAAATTAACAAGGGCCCAATTTGGGGAGGGAGTTTAAGCGTGTATGTTTAACACTTGCATGTAGAAAACATGCTAAGCGAGTGAGCGACCCCCGGTTGGAACTATGTACCCATATAGGGGCGGTGTGAGAGGGGGTCAATCTGTGGGGGGTAAGCCGTTAGCGCGCATCGCATAGTTTTTGCTTTCATTGCATAGAGTGTGACGCTTGTCACATTCTTATCATTATGTACTCTTGATACAGATTAGAATAAAAAATTGTTCTCGGAATAGACAGGAGAACGGAATGTACTCCCTTCCGGAGACATTTTGTAGCCGGCACTCCAATCTGTCCCCTTTGTGGATGTTGGTCAATAGAATTTAAAGGTTAATCTTGCACTGCCAAAAACTTGTAAGCAAAACTACAGGTTTCTTAAGATTTAGTACAGCAAACTCTTGTTGAAGGATGGATTCAGGGAATATAAAAGTAGATCCTAACACACAGGATACATTCCACACTTCTTGGGTAAGAACTAATTTATGATTAATGCTTTGTTTCGACAATAATTTTCTAACTTTTCCAAGAAAGAAATTCCAGGAAGCTAAATCTGATAGTTTGCCAAAAGCTAAAATTAAAAAATAGCTAACACCACCTTTATTTAATACGTTAGCATTGACAAATTTCATACTTTCCACATATAATCAAAACGGAGGCCGGTTTGCGTGCCGTGACCGACATCGGCGCGGGGCCGTGCTGGGCCCGGCACCCCGATTTGGGGGTCAGGGCCGTGGGCCAGCCCCCAAAAATAAAATAGGGGCGGTCGGGCCGTTTGGGGGCCGGCCCCGCCACCGCCTCCCGAACAACCCTAATTTTAAGGTTTAAGCCCCCTCGAAAACTTCAGTTCAAGGTACAAGCTCCCTTAAAACTTTCTTGGGAAAATCCCCCAAACATTCGACCGCATGTTAATGGAGAATTATATCACGTTAAACTGGTAGCAATGTATAATCCCTATTATTTTTCATATACATATGCCCTGCGGCAACACTTATACTCGGCGCAGTATACCATTTTTTGAAAATTTAGACTTTTCCACTCATTTTTACATCCTCTGACTCTACCGTGTTGGATTTTTAGCACTCTAAGGAGCTGAACTCGTACTGCTAAGCGGTTACATCAACATTTTAAACTCGATTTTAGTTCTTTTAACCACTAATTTGGCGATTTGTACCGAGCCGATGTTAGCTCGCCTAACTGACTCACAGAAAAAACCTAAGGTTACATACCTAACCCAATTATAAATAAATTACCTACCTACATATAATCAAGAGTAAAATACATAAGAGTATGATGACAAGCGTAATAAGCTATGTATTACGAGCTCGCTACATCCGATGCCCGCAATCCGCTGACACTCCACCCCGTAGATCAGACCTTCCTCACCCCGCCCGAATCATAATATGGGGTCCAAACGGGGGATCGGGCTCGTGCTTGTATATTTTGTAGATATATAGATGTGTAAATCATACAAGCGTAGACCCGCTACACAAATTGGGCATTCGTCAAGCTTAACAAGTAATCATACTAACAGACTACGATCCCCCGGTTGAACCCCGTACATGTGGATTGATTTATGGGGTAGTCAGCCGATAGCGTGCAGAGGATGTAGCGAGGATAATACAGTGTAGGACGCTTGTCATATTCATGTAACACACAACTACAATTTCAATCTTTATTAAGAATGTATGTTTCACGAAAGTTTCCTTTTTTCTGTTACGCGATGATAACTTGTAGAGAATATATTCAATGTTCACGGAGCATTGACTCTTCGTTCATTGTCCTGATAAAAATGGAAGTCTTCGTGATCCAAAACTCTGAGATCAGAGAGTTACAATAGGACAAACCGGATAAAGGTTTCATTTAACCAACCACAGTAGAAAGGGGTGGAAAGGGATTGTTCTTGCTGATTACTAACTTCTGATGCTGATGAGAGAGATAACCTTTGATTTTACCCTGGAAAGAAAACATTTATGTTAACAGTACAAATAAAACAAAAATGAATAACCAAATAAAAAATGAAATAATAATCCAAAGCAAATTCTGGTCCCGCACGGAAAAAGGCAAAGCAAAATGACTGATAATTCTTTAAATCCACCCACTAAACCGCAAACACTCGCGTACCTGAACAATCAAATTAGCCAGAATACAGGCAACTTCAGAGTTGTCAACGTCTGTCACTTCCATAAAATGGAGGGCGTCCACAAACGAACTGAGCGGAATCTGATGAATGTTCAAAATTAGACAGCTAGAAAATTACACGAATTCTGTGATGCATTTGACAAAAAGAACTGACGATAAAATCAATCAAATAATAATAATAATAATTTAGTGAGTTGGTTATGGAAACGTTAAATTTGGTTTCACTGAATACGTGCATGCCTGATTTCCTTTTCCCTAGAGCTAATATTTCAAGCAGAATGGAAACGTTAAAACTACACACACACTATTCAACACTGGAAACGAGATTAAGGGGTCTACCATGATTTTATGCTGCTTCTGCTCATTCTGCTTCCGATTCTGCTCATTTTCACATAAAATTTTATCACAGATGTCCTGCGCATCGAGTTTGATTTTTGAGTAGTTTCGCTCAGTAGCTAATTAGTAACCTCCTACGAACTGCATGCAATTTGAAAAACGGTGGAAACGACTGTGCTGCAGCAAAAAAGCCATTCACACCAGGACATCCTTGTTTAGGAAGATTCATTCGGTTGTATATTTGATAAATGATGTAAGCAAAGAATAAAGGGTAGGTTTTAATGGGGAGGTCTGTATACTTTAGTACGTTATTCAGTGATTTTAGGGAGTTGCATCGGGGCTGGAAAGTGGAAAGCCATGACCACGAAAATCATTTAAACGGTCGAAAACCTGAATTTGGCACGTTTGTGAGTATAATCCAAGAAGAAAAACTGTTCCCGACAATGAGAGTTTTCGATTCACATAAAATTTAACATATGATTCACATAAAATTTAACATATTTCGAAAACCTGGTTTCAAAAACTCGCTAGTTTTTAGCTAATGGTGCCTCATATTTGACCCGGGTAGAGCTAATCAGAATCAATTGGTATTGTTCGAAATGTCTTGTCATAAGCTGTGAATAAGAAGTAGAATTTTTAATTAGACTTTACAGCATGAGAATATTAGAGAACTATTAAAAATTGCGTTTACTGATGTAATACGGTGATATTAATGAACATTGGCTAAATTTGGAAATTAATATTTTTGCTGTTTAAGGTGTACAATGATTGAGTACCGTTTAGGTAGAGTTAATAATTCCATGCCTCACAAAGGAGTGCTCAACCCAAACTGTTAAAATGTCTGGATTTGTTTACTTTACGAAGTGTGCTACCTGCAAAAACCGCAGACTAGGTCTAGTACAACCGCCAAGCTGTACCGAAGTCGCCTGTAATTTGCTTCAAAGTATACCGTTTACAGATTCCTGCACACAATACTGGAACCTTTGTAAGCGCTGATGTAATTGCATTAGCCCTGTGGGGCAATTAAGGGGGGGGGGGTATATAGCGCGGCGGGAAAAAAACCCAAATTTTCGAATTTTGGCTGTACCTTTTTTATTAAGCGACAAATCGAAAATCTAACGATAACTACCATGAGGCCTTGCGAAGAGCTTCAAAATGAGCCATAAAACGTCTCTCTATCACATACGGTTGGTGAGAAATTTTCGACCAAACCGATGGGAAAAACCCAATGCGGGAAAAAACCCATGGGCGGGAAAAAACCCAGCCGAATTGTTTGCTGCAAGCATGCCAGAACGGTTTTGACTACACCATTCGAAAGAGCGGGCCAATTTTAGTATATACATCTGAATTATAAAATATCAATATTTTTGCAAAAAAATCATGTAAAATTGACTTTCCAAAATTTCGTATGTACGTAAACATAGGCAAATTTTGGAAATTTTTGAAATTTGCTTAATTTCTGCAGTTTAAGCATCCTATCACATAGAAAACGTGTTTTTATTGCATTTGAAGCCAAACCCGACCTATTTTAATGAAAAATTGGCGGTTTTTGACGAAATTTGAAAATTTGGCTTGAAATGGCACAATCTCAGATTTTGGCCACTTGGACCTCACATAGAAGGTCAAACCTAGGTAAAATCTATACCAAATTAATCCGGAGGCTCTACTGAGCTAGGAAATGCATGAATTTTTCTTTGCTGCAATTGGTTAGAAAAAAATTTCATTTTGAAATTGGGGTTTTTCCCGCACATGGGTTTTTTCCCGCCTAGGTCGCCCCCAGGTCGCACCACAGGTACTAGAGCCAAATTGCATACACCATCGTGAAGCTTGAGACATATCCTCTGTGAAACTATAATCCGTTTTGGGCTAAGTCTTTCCAGTAGTTCAGGGTGACCCCCCAAATTTGACCCTGCCTGACCCCCATGTTGGGACCAAAAATCCCAAAATTTTCAAAGTCCCAAAAAATTTGCTGAGAGGCAGGAGGAACTACAATAATACACCCTCTAGGGTAGTTTTGGACGCTCTTTAAGATAGGCTATTAAAATCCGATCTAGCTCATATGGGTGACTCACACTGGCGATGGGCTTTTTCCCGCACATCGGATTGGGTTTTTCCCGCCGCGCTATACCTAGGGGTTTGCACAACTTCTTCGGAGAGCGCTAGTTTTTTTGCATGCAAGTAGGTAACATATCATAGTTAAAAAGTTAATATAAGGTATTGATATATCCCATGACATCCGAGCTGTATGGGGCCGCAAACTGAAAAATTTCGTTCATTTTTTTCAAATTTTAGATTGGTCTTTCGGAAGCTCTGAACTTTTTTGGGAAGAGCTACAGACCTAAATACTTTGCAGTTTGCACACCATATTTCTATGGACATGGACAATATACATGCCAAATGGCAGCTCACAGAAGCTTCTCGTTCGGGAGTACTGTAGCCGCAAACTTTAAAAATTGTACAATTTTCACTAGGTGACCTCTCGCCGTTTGGAGCCTAATCCCCCAAAGTGCTCCAAATCTTCTGAATTTTTTACAGAATATAACTAGGATATATGGTTAAATATCTGCATTTTTTTAGAGTTTTGAAAGTGGGGGGGCTTCGTTCGACCCTTTTGGGCGACCCCCAAAAAAGTGGGTGGGGGCTTGCCGAAAAGTGGGGGAGGGGGGCTCCGAAAAGTGGAGGGGGGAACCGAAAAGTGGGGCCCCCCACTAAAAAAATGCCAGAATATGTTCCAAGTTTGGCGGGTTTAGGTTTTGTTATGGTTTTTTAATGACTGCATTTTTACGTGGCTAACAGTGAAAAAACGCTCAAAATCGGCATGTTGCTAAACTTTGATGGAATTTATCTCATCGTAGAAGCAATATCGTGACTTGGTGCAATTAGAAAAGTTGTTTAGAATGATAAGACCTATCGATTGAGTACAATTTTGTACTAATTCGATGATTTTGAAAATTTGCCATTTTGGCGGGAAGCTAATTTTGCGTCTCTTGCACCAAAAATTGAACAAAATGTGGTATTACTTTTTACTGCCTCGGTCGAGAAGCCTCAAATTTTGCACACTATTTATAGTACTAAGAGACATATAGTGTGCAAAATTTGAGCCCAATCGAATGCTTGCAGCGGATTAGGTCTCAAACGAAATATGTCAATTGCCATAATTTGGGGGTGGGACGCACGGTAAATGTCGTGATGCTCCTGCGAGTACACAGCCAATCTTGAAGTTGCGCATACCCAACAATAGTGCTAAGTTTCCTTTAATGTTCACAAGAAAATTCAAGACATTGGAACTTCGTAGTCCGGAGAAAAATCGAAAAAACTTTGGCTACCCTATGCACGAAAAAGCCTCAGGTCAGCAACTTTGCGAGGCTGCTGTGAACGCTGTGAAAAACGAAAAGCATCCAAACTTTTAATTATTCTGAAGGAACCCAGGTACTAATATATGACAAAGTTTGAGCGCAATTGGAAAAACTTTTGTCATTAGTGTATTTGGTATACCCCCCTTAAATGTGGTAAAAACTGAAATAGTGCAACTTATTTTGGGGTGGCCGGAAAAAAAGGAAAAATATGGAAAAAATGGAGAAAAACCGGAAAATTTAATCGAATCTTTTTTCCAGAAAAAACCAACCCTAGTGTACGCGCCTTAGTAGCCCTCAGTCAGGCATTTTGGCGTAAATATTCAATTAGAAGGATTTGAGTAGCAATGTCTAACTGTGTTGACGCTTGATTCCAAAAATTTGATTGTCTTGTTTTTTGGCACATATAGGGGACCTGAAAATAAGCAAAATCGGTGACTATAAAAGCAGACCCCCCTCCCCCCGGTAAAACACTTAACCTTGTAGGGACTAAACACACAAAAGATATGCGTGGAACGACATTCGTATTAATATCTGTTAAGTGTCAGTGCCAGCGGCAGGAGAATGACCCAAATAACTCGAAGCACCTGGAGGCCCAATAAACTATATGTAGTCAAAGAAGCTTACACTTTTTTGAATAGAGTTCGGTAAGTAATAATCTTCAGTTTTTCCAACATCAAGAAAATGCCACATTTAATGAAGAAGGCCTCGTTGTCTTCCAGAGACTGTTCTAACTGCAGCAAATTGCCTTGTCTAAAAACAAGCCAAAATTAATTAACACATATCGAATTGAAAAAACAAAAGGATTCTAAGGAAACACAAAACATCAACAATCTATAAACCTGCATTAATGTAGCACTAAATTACAGGAAACATCACACAGAGGTTGGGAATTAGCTCTGGCGTACCACTCAAAATAACGAGCTCTTTGGAAGTTGTTCGTTAATTTGGAAGAACCCTTTTGAAGACATTTGAGCAGCTAAGTACGCATGTATGTATGTTAAATCTGTCTGAATGAGAAATCTCATCAACCACTTTCAACAGATTCGGAATCATAAAGTCTTCTCTTTAATTTGATTGCTATGGGATCGTGGCACCGCGCTGTTTCTGTGAAAGATGTGCTGTGCGTTGGCTGGTTGGGAAGGACATCCACCTTAGAAAGAGCACCAAACGAACTGTCGAATCATATGAAAACGTTTTCAACACCACATTAGCGAAGCTACACAGAAAGCTCCTGTCTGAATCATACTGTCATGTCCATGGGCGCGTCCGGGGGGGGGTTCCCCCATCCCTTTTGTCCGCCCCCTCCCGGGAATTTTTGGGGAAGAAGGCTAAAATTGAGCTATTTTCAGTGATTAATAACTGAAAAATATGAAAATTTTTCGCGCCTGCGGCGCTTTTCTATCATAATCTTGAAAAACTTCATGCCTGCTGCGCTAGTTTCTTTCAACATATAGCGCGTTTGGCAGAAGCATCAAATTTTTTCGGCTCGACCCCCCCCTTTCAAAATCCTGGGTGCACCCTAGCGTTTTAGAACGGCCGAGTCGAACCGTTCAGCGGCCGGGCGCCGAACAATGTCACCGGCCTGCCGACCGCCGTTCTCGGCCTTCGGCCAGTCAGGCATAATTTTTAGTGTTTGAAGGCAATCTGAGCTAGAAAGTGGAAAAATATTATTATGCATTACAAAGGCAATGGAATCAGTTTTTACTTTATATATTTGGAAAAGTTCACATTCAGTCTTGAATTTGCTTTGGAAACATTTGCTGCTCTGCTCAAATTGCTGTGTTAACTACAAATTTTTGTGTTAGGCCGGCGGCCAGCCAACGGCCTGCCAGCGGTCCAACGGCCGGCAGAGCGGCCAAACATTCAGCCGGGCCGTCTCAAAAGTCTCCGGCCGGCCGCTGGCTTCCCGGCCGTTCAAAACACTAGTGCACCCCTGCTCATGTCATCATACTTTTAATCCAAGTGCCTGCAATTGTTACTCGTAGCCTTCGAGTGCATTTGAATATTTTTGACATTAAACAAAAGGCCAAAATTATAAAATTTTGTTTATATTACATCTTCTGTATTCAGGGAAAGAACTAATAATTATTCAAAGCCAGATAGATAGTGTAAAAGGTGACCCCGACTGAGCACATGTCGAGTAGTAGACGTAAAATTCAGTGTTTTCGAAAAATTACTTCAACGGCAAAGAACCTTTTACAAAATACTTTAGTTCCAAAGTATTATAGACATACCTAACAGCGGCTACCACATTGAGAAACTGTTCCAAATTATACTTCTTCATCAAGAATTCTGTTGGCATATGACCCTACAAAATAAATAAGCAATGATTATGCACGGTATTTTTACGGGGGGGGGCGGCGCCCCCCCGAAATTGACCTTCCCCCCGAAAATGCGTCCCCCCACCGAAATCGCCCCCTCCCGGGATTTTTGTTCCCCCCCCGGGATTTTTTGGGGCCCCAAATTTTTGCCAAAAATAGACAAATTTTCAAAAATTTTCCGGCTTAGCTGAAGATTTTTTGTAAAAATGGCTATTTTTAGCTTAAATCCTGGCATTTTTGAGAACTTTTTGCCTTTCTACATGTATACGCAACAAAATACCTATTTTTAGCTCCTTTTTGGAAAAAACTCCTCCCCCCCAAGAAAAAACCCCAAAAATACCCTGATTATGCATGCAATTAATGCGTGATTTCCTATTCATCAGTGCCTTTGCCAATCCAACCCGGTTTTCGTCGACCGGACCGGTCCCACTGGTTGCCCTGACCTGAGTACCCGGTCGCACACGTTTTCACCGCTCATGCCAACTGACGGGATAGGCGACACTGCACTGGCGGGTGAAAAAGTCTTTTTGGATTAAGGCTTTGAAGCAGTTCGAGAAAAAGGATCATTGATTTTGAAATTGAGCAGTGCGTACGGCGGCCTGGAAAACACAGACCGGGCCGGACAACGGCTCAGGTCGGTGGCAAGCAAAGCCAAGGAAAACAATATTTCTTTCTATTGCTTTCGGCTCACGTGGTCAAACTGACAATCATGATCAAGCAAACCAGAATAAAAACATGCAAAATCATACCAGGAACATTTTAACAGGAATAAGATACATCAGTATTAGTCGTTTATTGTTGAAATAGGCAGGAGGACAGTGATGAAATGCAAACGAAAGACACTCTTCAGCTATAATAGCAAAGCAGAAAGGATTACATTGTGAGCATGAAATCACTATTGCTTCGTACTGCATAGTAATCTCTAGAGTATGACAAGCGTAATTTGCAGGGTTTCGCAGGGCGCCCCCCCCCCCTATAAAAATGCCCTGCCCCTTTGCTTAATAACATTCCATTCGCTCTAAGAATTAGCATCAGAAAAGAGCCTGTCAAATTTTACACAAACGGCAAGGGCTGTGGAGTAACAGCAAAAACTATTACATCAAAATAATATTTAAATCATACTTACTAAGCAATTCATAAATTTTACGCAACGCGTGCCTCTTGTGTTCTTACGAAGAATTATTTAACTTTCTGGCAAAACGGGTTAAAACCACTGGCGGATCCAGGATTTTCTGACGGGGGTGCGGGTCTCACTCAAAAAGTTTTCTACCGGGGGTCCGGGGGGTGGAGAGCCCCCCAGAAGTTGAAGAAATGTTTTGTTTTTGCAATAAATTCGGTATTCAAAGCGTTAATTCTTTACAATTCAAAGAACCGCAGAAATGTTTACAAACTCTACCCATTTTAGGCGAAAATGGAATTTCTAAGAAAATTCGGACACATTTCAAGCTTTTTCTTCAAATACACAACGCTGCTACTACAACATGCTGCTAAGAAGAAGAAAATTCGCGCCGAAGGACACATTTCAAGCTTTTTCTTCAGATACACTATGCTGCTACTATGCTGCTAAGAGGAAGATAATTCGCGCCGAAGGCCCGAAAGTTTTTGCTTTTTTGCCCCTTGTCCTATTTGTCTCCTTAATTTTTCCTACCTTCGAACGGGACGGGGAGGGGGCGGCCGCCCCCCCCCCCCGCCCCACACCTAGATCCGACCCTGGTTCAAACTACACGCCTTTATTGGGAAAATGAGTATTTTTAAATTTTTAATAGCGAAAGGAAAAAGGAATTTCTTTGTGAAATTTTGAGCAAACGTTGCTTAGAATCTTCGAAAATGCGGGCGTACGAAGCACTCGGCCAATTGCGATTACGGAGTTGGCACTTATTCTTCAAATTTGTTTACTGTATTCTGCAATTTTTAACTTATTTAAGCCTATAAATGCAGCAAATACACAATCAATCGAATGATCATATATGCTGAGTTGGTTCCGTTGTACACAGTTCCCCTCAACAAGTACGGTTTTCAAAAAGCAAACCTTTGCGAAATTCCGAATCAAACATGGCTCGACGACCAGTGAAATACTTGTACGTGATCTTATCCGCTAAAGAGAATCGTTCGTACAAGGAACCACTATTTTCAATGGCACGTACAAGTGGCTTCAGAAGATTCAGTTTATTTATCTGGAACACAATAGATACGGTTTAATCATTATCTCCAAAACTGTTATGCACAATAATAATAATAATTATCAGCAAATCGAAAATGACAAATTTTCAGAGATCGCTTTCCGACTAGATTGTGTTTTGACTCAAACATTTTCTATTTTTTCCTATGCGCCAGAATTGCACCAAGTTTTTAGTGAATCTTAACAAAAAGCTGTTTTAAATTCCCAATCAGAAGTAATAAATTTATGCTTATTTTGGAGCAATCGGAATTAAAAGAAAAGTTTTGCTAAATCTAGGAACTTTAATAACTTCAATTTAATTTTATTTAATTTAAAGGAACTTTAATTTTGCATCTTGTCAACAAAAATAATTCTTTTTGAAGGCTGTGGGAAAACCACTGTCTTTTCGCTGAAAATCCACGGTCGCCTACCACTACCAAGTCACCACCACTACCGGTTAAAAGTAACCCAAATCTGAAAAGTTTGAACTCAACCACGCCACAGATAAAACTGTACAAACCTTGAAATATATCCTGAAGAGCTGATTGGTCAAATTGAGAACAGCCAAACGTTTTGTCGTCTCAAGCGAAGCCCGCCTAAAAATAGCATGCATATTTATGTACATGCCGTGGTCAACAGTCGCAAAGAGCAACTTGAACGGCTAAATGATGATGAATCATGATTAAAAATAGCTATACAAAGATGCTCTACGTAAATCACGTAACTTACACATCCCCCACACAACTTCTATAGCACTCCATAATACTGGTCGCAGACTGCTCGTAATAGCTGGTGGCATCCGTCGCTCCAGGCTTTCCAACATGAGAATCTGCCTAAAACGCAGGACAATTAGGTCCACAACACAACTACAAATACCTATATAGATAAACAGGACCACCTGGGCGAATAAAATTAAAAACCATATCTTCGTTTTATGACATTAAAATTAGGCTTAAAATTTGCAAATAAAAATTCATTGAAATTTTTCTGCACAGACGAATTACGACACCATAGGTTAACGCGGGGGGGTCCAAGCCTCCCCCCCCCAACCAGGACAAGGTACAAGCCCTATCGCCGTCGGGTACAAGGGGTAACGAAACAATGGCCAAGGGCTCTAGCGTAGATACGGGGGGAGGGCGGCCGTTCCCCCCCCAAAATGGTTTTGCATCCTTGAAAAATATTGGCAAGAAGAAAAATTTTAAGCCCGCGCGACGCGGCCGCCCCCCCCCCCCCGAAATGGTTTTGCCCCCTCGAAAAAAATTGGCAAGAAGAAAAATTTTAAGCCCGCGCGAAGCGCGGGCGTTTAAATTTATCATCAACACAAAGACATTGTATTAAAATGCCCCCAATATTATATAGTGCATTTGTACTTGATTGAAAATTTTTCGCGCCGTCGGCGCGACTTCATTATTAGCATACACTATATATCATAGGGGTCGCGGTAGCGACCCCTATAATATGAGTCAAAACGCCCCAATGACTGCCTTCAGAGGCGCTGCGCAGAGGCTGCGCAGATTCCTGCGCAAATCCTGCGCAAATTTTGTGCGCAAAAGAAAGTCCGTGTCGAGTTTAGTATAATTGGAAAATTTCATCCCCCTAACACTTACCGTTAAAAAGTTGCACCCGCCGGCAGTTATGCCGGCGATGTTTTTTTTCCGGTGTCTCCGTTTTACCCTCGTATGTCACCATTTTGTAGCCTCTTTCACAGAATGTAGCGAAGTTCAGACACCTATTGCGGTATATCATCAATATATATAGGTTACTGACTTTCGATATATGTGGTCGCCGCCGCGCCACAGTGCGCCGCAGCGCCACAGTGGCGCCACAAAGTCGGCTCAGAACGTCGAAATGGCCAAAAGTATGCCTGGGATTAGCTTCTTTCCAGCTCTTTGTGCAAATACAAACCAGACAAGTTATATATGGTTGATAAGGACATATATCCGGATTATGACGTTTGAAGTCGGAGTTTTGGTATGTTGCGCCACAGCGCCACAGTGGCCCGCCAAAGCTGGTGAATGTTGGGTCCGACTTTGAACTTAATTTTTTCGCTTATTTTTCAAGATAGACTTCTCTCAAATCTTGCATATAAAGGTTTTTTGGGACGGAGAATCGATTCCCGCTATCAGTTTTGCTGCCCGATTCACCCAATTTGCTGGGCTGGTTCCACTTGACCGTCTGAGGGGTCAGGTCGGTAACCGCTTCCGGGAGGGCCATAGTAGGCTTTACTTGGCCTCTCAAAACTTTGTCTATAGGGGTTTTCTGGTGCGCCCAGCTTATTCCCGGTCTCCATTTTGCCGTCCGACCCACCCATCTTGCTGGGCTGGTTCCAATTTGCCGTCTGGAGGGTCCGGTCAGTACCGACCTCCGGGAACACCATATAGGACTGTACTTAGCCTCTCAAAATTTCGTCTTTAGGGGTTTTCTGGGGCGCCCAGCTCATTCCTGGCATCTCTTTTGCCGTCGGACCCACCCATCTTGCTGAGCTGGATCCACTTTGCCATCTGGAGCGTCAGGTAGGTGGGAGGTCATGTGGTCAAAAATGAAAATTTTCAAAAGTGGTCAAATTTGGTATCAAATGAAAGCCCTAAGCGAGCTGAGCAACTTTTGTCATAGAACTGCATGCTCAAAGTGGCTGTAGAGTGCTGTGGTGAGGTGGGGTGGGGACTTAGGCGATTTTGGGTCAAAACTAAAATTTTTCAAAAGTGGTCAAATTTGGTACCAAATGAAAGCCCTAAGCGAGCTGAGCAACTTTTGTCATAGAACTGCATGCTCAAAGTGGCTGTAGAGTGCTGTGGTGGGGTGGGGTGGGGACTTAGGCGATTTTGGGTCAAAACTAAAATTTTTCAAAAGTGGTCTAATTTAGTACCAAATGAAAGCCCTAAGCGAGCTGAGCAACTTTTGTCATAGAACTGCATGCTCAAAGTGACTGTAGAGTGCTGTGGTGGGGTGGGGCGGGGTGGGGACTTGGGCGATTTTGGGTCAAAACTAAAATTTTTCAAAAGTGGTCAAATTTGGTACCAAATGAAAGCCCTAAGCGAGCTGAGCACCTTTTCTCATAAAAGTGCATGCTCAAAGTGGCTATAGAGTGCTGTGCTGGGGTATGGATGGGGGTCTTAGGCGATTTTGGGTCGAAAATGAAAATTATCAAAAGTATTCAAATTTGGTACCAAATGAAAGCCCTAAGTGAGCTGAGCAACTTTTCTCATAAAAGCACATGCTCAAAGTGGCTGTAGAGTGCTGTGCTGGGGTAGGGGTGGGGGAACTAAGCTTTTACCATAGAATCACTTACCCTAACTTGCTGTGGAGCGGTCTGGTGTGAGGGGTGTCAGGGTGGAACTGAGCCAATTTGCCATAGAACCACACACGTGAGTCAGAGTATTTAGTGCATATATAATGCTTAATGATTCTTTAACGCTTTTATGTCAACGACATGTAAAAAGTGGATAAACAAGAAATAAAAATGCTCCTAAAGAGCAAAGAAAGGAATATGAGTCAACATGGAACATGTAAAATGCTAAATATTGCCGGTTGTAAATTAAGAATAAGACAAGCATGTAAAATGCTAATATGAGTCTGGTGAGGTTGGAAAGTGCAGAAGACAAGTTTGTACACGCACCAATATGAGTGCATGCCAAATAGACTCATATTGGCATGCCTTAAAAACAATAATGCATGCATCCATTGCGGAATTCTAATGGATATATTTCTACGCAGGAGTTAAGACGAATAAGTAGCGTTATTGACGTCACATGGATATCCCAACCATGATCAACATTGTCAACTTTTCTCCTTAGGAAACTGTTAAACCGCTGTTAGTCAACAATGCGCCGACGGACAGATATATATTCTGGGGTTTTTTTACTGGGGGGGGGGTGGGGGGGGCCCCCCCACTTTTTGGGTTCCCCCCCCACTCGACCTTTTTAGGATTTTTGGTCAAACTTTTCAAAAATTTTCCGGCTTCGCCGGAATTTTTTCGTCAAAAATGGTCTATTTTGGTGCTAAAACTCAATTTTTGAGCACTTTTAAGCTTAGTTATAGCAGTATATGTAGAAAACAGGCTTTTTATACTGTATTTTTGGCATTTTTAGCCCATTTTATTCCCCCCCCCACTTTTGGACGTCCCCCCCCCCCCCCAAGTGGGGGGGGGGGGGGGGCCCCCCCACTCGTCCCCCCCACTTATTTTTGCCTAGAAAAACCCCAGACTATATATAACATTTTTAATAAGCGTTTATATAACTCATGTATTCACAGACTCAAAGTTGAATCTGATGTTAACTTTCGTGACATATATACGTGCGTAACCTGTGTAGCATCCTGTCATCCACCCTAAAACTACCCTGTCTCGTCTTGCTGACATTACGTCAGTGATATATATATAACCGAAATTCGCAACCACTTGCCTTCAGAATACTAATAGTGCCAATATGAGTCTATTTGGCATGCACTCATATTGGTGCGTGTACAAACTTGTCTTCTGCACTTTCCAACCTCACCAGACTCATATTAGCATTTTACATGCTTGTCTTATTCTTAATTTACAACCGGCAATATTTAGCATTTTACATGTTCCATGTTGACTCATATTCCTTTCTTTGCTCTTTAGGAGCATTTTTATTTCTTGTAATTAAATCTTTACTAGTTTGCTTTACTTTACTTTGCTTTGCCAGTTTTGTAGTTTCATAAACTGCAGTATTGCAATTTGCAAACATGATTGTCTTAAATGGTGGATACTGGATATGTGCTGCTTGGAATTATACCCTGTTCATTATGGGAGCATCCAGTCTGAGTTTTCGTACGAGACTATAGAAGTGGAAAATATAGCAAGTTAAACTACAAAATTTGATTTGGGAATTGATAATATACAATGCAAAGAATTCAATGTTTCAATAGCGTTTTAATGCCAAAATTGAAAAAATTTTCAACTTCTGGGGGGCTCTGCCCCCCTCTACCAAACATTGTGCTCAATACTATGCTTGTACTGGACTAGGAGGGATTTAACAGTTCGCAATAAGCTACGGTCTCACAGAGGCCAATTATCGGAGGCATAATCATTTTCCAATTTGCCATCCCGAAGACTGCGATCATAATAAAAAGATAGTTTTAGAAAAACACGACCAAATTTTTTCCAGCGATTGTAGAGAATTTAGTATGCAACCTAGACGGCTGCCACTCAGCATGTGTTCTACGCAAGAACACCCGCCCCGACTCTTTTTAGTTGCCCTGATTGCTGATTTCTAGCTAAAGTAGTAGCTTTAGCAAAGCTCAGAAAATTAGGCATAATTCAGGTTGCGCATACGTTTTAGCTTATGTTTCCACAAAGAATTCACAATATATATATAATTAAAAAGGGTCCCCACATCAGCTATTTGATAGAGGTATCGAATAATGTAAACTATGTCTCTCCAAAACATTTCAGTTTGCAAAAAACCTGAAAATTGCACTTCTTCAAAAAGCCGATTAAAAAATTTTCAAAAACTAAAATTAGTTTCAGTGTTCCTTAAAAAGAAAAAATGTTATGCTACGTTTTGATTATGACTTCTTAACTCAGAGTAATGAAGGAGTAATAGCGGTCAAAATTTGATGTCTCTAAAAGGAATCACCTCCTTCAGCAAAATTCGTTTCATGCCAGATAATAAAAATGTTCCTCCAGAGCAAAAAGTGATAAGCATCGGAGATATGAAGGGGTTGCAATGTGTCAAACACTGGAGGGAAAAGGTAAAGGTAACTACCAAAAGAATTCTTCTACCCTGGTCAGGGTCTACGATGATGGAGCTCATCCGCGGTACACAGCCCTTGAACCAGTAGTGTCACCTCGAATGATGACTCCAACCGTGGAGGACAGGGTATTTTTATGGGGGGATGAGACGGGCCCCCCCGAAATTGACCTTCCCCCTACGAAAATGCCTCCCTCCCGAAATTGCCCCCCGGGAAAATTTTTGAAAAATTTTCAGGCTCCAGCCCTAATTTTTTCGTAAAAATGATTTATTTTAGCTTAAATCCTGGTATTTTTGAGAAAATTTTGTGTTTCTCCGTCTAAAATACGTCAAAAATTACCATTCTTTAGATCATTTTTGAAAAATCTTTCCCCCTCTAATATTTCCTCCCCCCGCGCCCGCCCCTCCCCCTCGAAAATTTCTTCCCCCCGGGACCGCCACCCTCCGGGAAAAATTCCTTAAAAGTACCCTGTACCCTGGAGGAGGGGCCAGCTCCTCAAGGGCGGCAGATGCCCTACACGGTCTTCACTTCCCGCAAAAGTGGTACCAATTTATGGACCTATTAAATTAAGGACTGGGCATATTAGGAAAGACAGGCACTTATCCAGGATTTTGAAAATGGGGGGTTGATTTGACCAAATTTTTTTGTTGTCACAAAATGATCTTAGTTGGAGGCGAAAAGGTGATATATACTCGCAGGGTTTTCAGTTTCGCGATTTGCATCAGAAAACATTTGAACCCGAGTTGAAAACGCAAGCGGAGAGATCTGGGGGGCTCGAAGCCCCAGAAATTGAAACATTTTCAAATTTAGCTTCAAATTTAGAACAATTTTTAGAAATTTAGGAGGATGATTGCATTATTTTTGCATATAATCATTTTTTGAATAAATCATTGATTAGTTTTCAATTGCTAATTATCAAGACTAAAGAAATGAAAAATAAAAGAATCAACTTGTCGCTGCAATTAGCAGTATGAGTAGAAACGTCCACAGCAGAAAATTGTGGAAATACTACGGTTCAATGAAACCCATTTTTCTAATAATCTTTGCAATAAATGGCTTCGCCTGAGATTTTTACCCACTTTTGCCTTTTTAACCATTAAATCTACCAATTTTTGCTACAAAAATTGGTAGATTTGGCTTAAAAAAGGCAAAAGTGATGCATCTCAGGCAAAAGCCATTTGGCAAAGATTATTAGAAAAAGGTTTCTGAACCGTAATTATTTTCCGCAATTTTCTGCTGTGGAGTACTGTATATTAATTATTTTTCATTTCTTTAGTCTTGATAATTGAAAGTGAAAACAATGTGATTTATTCAAATGATTATATGCAATAAATCATCTAAATTTCTAAAAATTGTTTAGTAAATTTGAAAATGTTTTCAGTTTCTGGGCTTCAGAGCCCGGTCTCACTTTGCACGTTCAACTCGAGGACAAATATGTTTTCTGATGCAAATCGCAGAAGCTGAAAAACCTACGAGATATATGCGCTCCAATAAGATCATTTTGTGACAACAAAAAAAATTTAGTCAAATCAACCGTCCTATGCCTGTCTTTCACCAACTGCCCGATCCTTGGTACCACTTTTGCGGAGAACGCGCCGCCCTTGAAGAACTGGCCCCTCCTCCGGGAGCGCAAGTACTTTTGAAATTTTTCCCGGCGGGTGGTCCCGCGGCGGAAGCTTTTCGAGGGGGGGGGGGGGGGAGATTTTTCAAAAATAAATGTTAATTTTTGACGTATTTTAGACGGAGAAACACAAAATTTTCTCAAAGAAATACCGGGATTTAAGCGTCGTCATTTTTTACGAAAAATTAGGGCTGGAGCCCTGAAAATTTTTCAAAGAGGAGACATTTTCGTAGAGAAGGTCGAGACGCGCTAAAAATTTTATTACGGTTGGAGTCATCATTCGAATGACCTACTGGTTCGAAACTGTTGTACGAGATTAACCAGGAAGAAGAATTCTTTTGATTGCACCCTCCGGTGTTTGACGCATTCATATCTCCGATGCGCCTTCTGGAGGACGACATCGCGGCCGAGTTTGCTGAAGGAGGTGATTCCTTTTAGAAGATCAAAAATTTGACCATGCTCACTAACGTACATGAGTTAAGGAAACCAATCAAAGGCAGTAACTATGTACATTTTTTTCTTTTAAGGAATTTGCTGAAAACTAGTTTTGAAAGAAGTACAATTTTCAGGTTTTTGCAAGGCTGAATGTTTTGGAGGAGTTTAGCATTATTCGATACCTCTATCAAATAACTGACAATGGGGACCCTTTTGATTATATATATATTGTGAATTCTTTGTGGAAACATAAGCTAAAACATATATTTCAAATTTTTGAACTTTAAAGCTACTACTTTGAAATCAGCAATCAGGCTGGTGAGGCAAATGATTCTTGCACGTAGAACACATGCTGAGTAACTACGTACTAAAAATTCTACAATCATGGAAAAATTTGGTCGTGTTTTCTAAAACTATACTGACCTTGATGCGATCTTCAGGATGTAAATTGGAAATGATTATGCTCTGATACTTGGCCTCACTGTGAGACCGTAGCTTACTGCGAACAGTAAAATCCATCCTAGTCCAGTACAAGCATAGTATTGAGCACAATGTTTAGTAGAGGGGCAGAGCCCCCAGAAGTTGAAAATTTTTTCAATTTTGAGCATTAAAACGCTATTGAAAACATTGAATTCTTTGCATTGTATATTATCAATTCCCAAATCAAATTTTGTAGTTTAACTGCTATATTTTCCACTTCTATAGTCACTGCATGAAAACTCCGACTGGATGCTCCTATAATGAACAGGGAATAATTCCAGGAAGCACATATCCAGTATCCACCATTTTTACACAAACATGTTTGCAATCATATGCAGTTTATGAAACTACAAAACTGGCAAAAGCAAAGTAAAGTAAAGCAAACTAGAAAAGATTTAATTACAAGAAATAAAAATGCTCTAAAAAGAGCAAAGAAAGGAATATGAGTCAACATGGAACATGTAAAATGCTAAATATTGCCGGTTGTAAATTAAGATTAAGACAAGCATGTAAAATGCTAATATGAGTCTGGTGAGGTTGGAAAGTGCAGAAGACAAGTTTGTACACGCACCAATATGAGTGCATGCCAAATAGACTCCTATTGGCACTATTAGTATTCTGAAGGCAAGTGGTTGCGAATTTCGGTTATATATATATCACTGACGTAATGTCAGCAAGACGAGACAGGGTAGTTTTAGGGTGGATGACAGGATGCTACACTGGTTACGCACGTATATATGTCACGAAAGTTAACATCAGATTCAACTTTGAGTCTGTGAATACATGAGTTATATAAACGCTTATTAAAAATGTTATATATAGTCTGGGGTTTTTCTAGGCAAAAATAAGTGGGGGGGGAAGAGTGGGGGGGACGCCCCCCCCACTAGTGGGGGGGGGGGGGAGGTACAAAAGTGGGGGGGGGGGAATAAAATGGGTTAAAATGCCAAAAATACAGTATAAAAATACTGCTATAACTAAGCTTAAAAGTGCTCAAAAATTAAGTTTTGGCACCAAAATAGACCATTTTTGACGAAAAATTCGGCGAAGCCGGAAAATTTTTGAAAAAGTTTGACCAAAAATCCTAAAAAGGTCGAGTGGGGGGAACCCAAAAAAGTGGGGGGCGCCCCCACCCCCCCCCCCCCCCCCCGGAAAAAAACCCCAGAATATATATCTGTCCGTCGGCGCATTGTTGACTAACAGCGGTTTAACAGTTTCCTAAGGAGAAAAGTTGACAATGTTGATCATGGTTGGGATATCCATGTGACGTCAATAACGCTACTTATTCGTCTTAACTCCTGCGTAGAAATATATCCATTAGAATTCCGCAA
>JASAND010010889.1:0-46276 GCA_030248195.1 Trissonchulus latispiculum | reverse complement strand
ATGATGTTAGAATAAATATGTAATTCATGTTTTAGAATTATAGAGATCTACTAATACACATCATGTATTAGGACAGCATACGACAAACTAGTTTAAGAGATATAAATTTGAAATTTTTACTTTTGTGGCATATGCGGCATTAGAATGCCGCATAGTGCCGCAAGTGCCGCTGTCCCAGAACGCCCATTTTTATACTACTTTGGGCCCCCAAAAAATCCCGGAGGGGGCGATTTTGGGGGGAAGGCATTTTCGGGGGTGAGGTCAACTACGGGGTTTCCCCGGTAACAAATACCCTGGCTAAACACTCATGTTTTATATCAAAGTTTGCCCGAAAAATTCCTCAGAAGTTCAAGTTTTCAAACCTTTTCCGGCTTCGCCGGAGATTTTACTTGATTTTTGCCTATCCACTAAAATCGAACTTTATCTAAAATCATCTTTTCAACTGATGCAATAAAAACAGCACTATTTTTAGCATATTTTTAGAAACTTCGAAAATTCGGCCCCCCTCAAAATCCCCTGAAGAAAAGTTCTGTAGAATAAATCCAGGTTGTTACTAACACTATGTATCTAGGTAAATGCTGCGAAATTTCACCAAAACTTGACGTCGTATTGGCTAGAAAAATTCCTATATTTTCCTATTTTTTGCTAGAAATATTCCTATATTTTCCTATTTTTTCACGAAAAATTCCTATATTTTTTCCTATTTTTTCAAAAATGCCCAGTAGGCGCCCAGGGCATATATCATTATGATGCGCAACAGATGCCCTACACATACATACAATCCGCTTTGGTCTAGTCTGTCCAGTAGTTCAGGGTGGCCAGGCAAAGTTTGCCAAATTTCGGTACTTGGACGGACCAAAATTTTCGAAAATTTCAAAGTCCCAAAACATTTGCTGGGAAGCAGTGGGAGCGACAATAATACACCCTCCAGGGTTATTTTGGATGCTCTTCAAGATAGGCTATTAAAATCCTAGATAGCTCATACCGGTAAGCCCACACTGGGGGTGGGTTTTTTCCCGCATTGGCGAGTGGGTTTTTTTCCTGCTTGACTATATATAAGAGAAATTCTAGATCAGTGCAGTCAGTTCTGCTGACTGCCAGCAGCCTCGCTGCACACTCCGACAGGAGAGCAGCGAAAGCTTACCGTGCAGTACAATTGTACTGCACGCCACATCGTGCAGTACAATTGTACTGCACGGTGTAGCGTGGAATTCAATTGTACGCACGTGGTTGTAGCATGGTTCGGTTACACTGTGCCATGTTACAAGGTGAGTTGTTGAAAAATTTTCAAAAAATTTGGGTGGGTTTTTTCCTGCCACGTTTGGCAATGTGCCAGACTAACGGTGCATCGGATCAGTCTAATTTTTGCTGTGTGCAAAGAGGAAGAGTTGCCATCATTGCAGATATATATTTCCAAAACTTTTCTAGCCCAACCCAGTCAAAACTTCAAAAGTTACATCGGTCCAAACTTTTGGTTAATTTTTGGATGTTTGAACCAAAAAGTATACAAGGTGTTATTTTCAAAATGTCATAAAATGAGCAGGTGTGAGCCAAATGACTTGATCTTTGCATAAATAGGATAGAGAGTGGCGCTGTTTGCTGCTGTTTTGGAGCTCATAGCTCCAACCCATGACCCAGGAGGCGGGTGGGTTCCCCCCCCCCCCAAAAGGGGGTGGGTTTTATACACCGATATATGCAAACAACTCAAAATTTTTTCTAAAAGGGGCCCGAAATGTCAAGGCAAGGAGGGGGCAAATTGCACAGGGGCCCTCTGGATCCGCCACTGCCCCTCAAAACAAAGTGGTCAGGTTGGGGGGTTATTGGGTGATCCAGATGTGTCCATATTTTAGTAGGGTGCAACCTGAGGCCATAGGTGTAACCAGGCCCGCACCCAGGATTTTGAAAAGGGGGGGTCCAAGGCAACATGCAACGGGGGGTCTGGGGGGCGGAGCCCCAGAAGTTGAAAAATTTTTTAAGTTTTGCCAAAAACAGTACATTGGACATTAATTTTTTGCAAAAAGTAAATTATCGCGCCGAAGGCGCGAAAATTTTTTAAAAATAGCTGTTTTTGCCATAAAAATAGCAAAAATTTTCCATTTTATCATCCCAAAAGGGGGGTCTAGACCCCTTGAACCCCCCTCCTGGGTGCGGCCTTGGGTGTAACGGAGATTTGGGGTGGGGGGCTCCCCCCCAACTTTTTTTGGGAGGGGCCCTTCTGGAGACCCCCCCCCAACCCTCCCCCAAAAACTTTTTCAATTTTTATGCCAAAAATAGCATTTTCAGCCGTTTCTAATGCCAATGAACATTTATATAACTATGAAGTGATTTTGACATTAGACATGGTTTTTAAACTCGATAACTTGATTGCCAACATGTTTCCAAGTCCAAAATAAGGTCAATAATGAGTCAGAAAGTTCATAGTACAGTTAAAAACGTGTATTTCTCGCAATAATAAACACTTTAAGCCCAAAATTTGGACATTTTTGAAAATGTTTGCAAAATGTTCTCTAAAAATACCCAATTTTCGGCCGTTTTGCGCGCCTTCGGCGCGACTACCCCCCCCCCCAGTTGGGGGAGGGGACTACCCTCCCCCCCAAATGTTCTGGAGGGGGTTGAAAAAATGGCGGGGGAGGGCTACGGTTTTTATAAATTTTTGAACTACGTCAACTGAAAATGGCCCTAAAAGATTTTAAAACACATTAAAAATGCTATTTACATATTATGTTTTGCTGTGCTGGAACATCAATGTAAACTTAAGGTAAATTTGTGATAAAAACATTTTCAATTGTCAATAACAAACTTTTCAATTGTCTATTGGAGTGATAAAAATGTGGTAAAACTATGGCAATATATAATATGAGAAAAGCATGGAACACAAAGTGGAAATGTTGTTGTAAAAACGGGATTTTGAATAGTAAAACCAATGTAAATCAGTGTAATATCATGGAAAATTACAGGACTTCTTGTGATAAAATTATCGCACCTTGCGCAAGTCAAAACATGGTCAAAATGTCATAAATGCCCAATGGCAAAGAACCACTATTTTTTACCACAGTTTTACAATTTATTTTATATACTACTGTTTTTCCATGGAAAGTTCTCCCTGTGTTTTCCGGACCTCATCCACCCACCCTAAATTCGGCTACCCCCACCCATACTTTCACCAGCCGGGGGCAGTGGCGGATCCTTGATTTTGAAAAGGGGGGGGGCTGCTGAAAGAACCCGATTTTCGCCGACCCCCACTTGAGAATTTCTCTTCCGACCTTCGACTCACTTTCCTCCCGCTTTTTAGCCAGACCCCCTCCCCTCCCTACATTTTCGAGCCCTCACCCATGTGGCATGTGGCTGGCAAAAAGGTGGTGGTGGATGTTTGAAAAAAGTAGGGAAAGGAGTCTGACTAAAAGCGCATGGGGGCGGAGTCGCGAAAAGTTGATGAGGGGTATAAAACTTTTGTTAAAATGGACTCCCCAGCCCCAACACACTTTAACAATCTCCGTCCCCAGGTGTTTTTCTTAAACGCCCCAACAACTTTTTGCCTTCTCCCAGTTTGGGGGCGGAGGAGAAGCCGAACACTCGCAAAATTATTTTTAAGGCAGCTTTTGAGGAAACTTACAAAAAAATTGGCTTAAAGCAGGAGCGGATTCAGGGGGGAGGCGGGGGGGGGGCGGCTTAGCGGAGAAAAGCGGACAAAATTTGGGAGAGGTCTGGGGTTAGCGGTTCAAATAGGGCCCCCTCCCCAAAATTTTGGTCTCATCCCGCTACCACATTTCAGATGTAGGTTACTGTACTTATATTTTGTCATTAAAGTCCTTCGTTATGTGCTGTTTATATTCGTTTATATATATACTCGTAGTTAAATATTTATATACGTACCCATTAACTTGGCTAAGACTCCTTCTTGGTTATCTTGTTGAAAATGTTTGGTGGAGGCTTGTTCAATGATCCTTTCTTCAGGTATTACTTATTTATTGTTATATATATTATAGGGGGGCGCGAGAGCGACCCCCTATAATATGGGTGTAAAAGGCGCTGCGCGGCCCTTTGAGACTCGTTCGAGCACCGTGCCAGCTCAATACTGAACGAAACTCGGCAAGTTTGGTATCGTTGGAATCTACACAACGAGTACAACAAGTTGCAAAAAAGTTTTGGTCAAAATTTTCAACTTTGAAAATTTTCGCTTCCGGACAATTTAGGTCCGTTTGTTTTTTCTGTGTTAGTCACGCTTGGAAAAGGGCTATTTTGTGCAGAGGTGTTTGAAAGATGTGGGCATTTTCAGCCGGAAAGGTTTATATTTTCTGAATGCCGATATGGTCCCGTGTGCCCCGCGCTATATTTTTTCGCTGCCCGGCCCGGGATGCCACCTGGCCGGCCGGCCAAAAGTGGCCTAACGGCGTTTTTGGCCAAAAAACGGCCATTTTGTGTCACGCCCACAGGGCTCAGGGAACAAGCTAGAGACACGCGGTTTGTTGCATGAACAAGTACGGAGGGGATACTAGTGCATAACGTTGGCCGATTTTTGATTTAGGTACTGGACCGTTCAGGCGGCCGGCCCAAAGGAAGTCGGTCCAAATCACTGGCGGATCCAGGATTTCGTGACGGGGGGGGGCGGTAAAATTTTTTCAGCGGGGGGTCCGGGGGGCGGAGCCCCCCAGAAGTTGAAGAAAATTTTTGTTTTTGCAATAAAATTGGTCTTCGGATCTTTAATTCTTTTCATACAGAAGAACTGAGAAAATTTTTTAAAATTCTTGACATTTTTAGGCAAAAATGGTAATTTTCTCCGAAAAATCGGACGCATTTCAAGCTTTTTCTTCATAAATGCAATAAATATGTGGTTAAAAAGAATAAAATTCGCGCCGAAGGCGCGAAATTTTTTGGTTTTTTGCCCTTTTTCCCTTCTCTCTCCTTAATTTTTTCTACCTTCGAATCGCGACGGGGGGGGGCGCCCCCCGCCATCCCTGGATCCGCCCCTGGTCCAAATGGCCATTTTCGGAAAAATTTCCAAGTCCCAACTCCACAGAAAATAGTCAAAAATAGGCCTAAGGCCCCCCCCCACTTATTTTTGCCTAGAAAAACCCCAGTATACTAAATACAGTAACTAAAACTATTGCAGTCATGGGTACTGGATGTTGGATTTCTGTCAAAATAGAGAAAAAGGAAGAACTTGGAACTTTTCAAGCTTCTTTGTTCTGTACTTTCGGTTGACGATTAATGATTGGCGGAATTTTTAAAGTTTCTTTCACACAGCTTTAACGTTTTTGCTTTTTACTGAGAACCTTAAAAATGAAATAGGACAAGAATAAAAATGCTCCGGTGGAGCATGAAAAATGCAATATGGGTGACATTCGGTTGTAAATGGACAGAGGACTAGGTTTTAAAACGTTAATATGGGAGGGGCAGGTTGTAAATGCCAGGAGGACTAGGTTAAGAGCGCACTAATATGGACCAGCTTCGCTGAACAACCCATATTCGCGGTCACTCATGCTCCACTCCACACGACATACGAGTAATATCTACATTCTTCAGCTTTCAAAGCAAGCGGGACGATTTTGAAATATTAAAGCTTATTCCAAATAAACAATGCAGTTCTGATAGAAAGGTGTTCAAGGTGTTTTTTCTGCACTGTCAGCGCAGAATCTTGTATTAAGTTGATGCGAAAATCAGTTGACAGTATGTACGTGTATTATTAAGTTGTATAATAAGGAGCACGACCACATATATATACTTGCAGGCCATGCTGAGAAATCGTATATACAATTTTCCGAAGAACTGCCAATAGCAATATATAGCAAGCAGCAGCCGATAGAAACTCTGGACAGTTTTCGCGAATATGGGTTGTTCAGCGAAGCTGGTCCATATTAGTGCGCTTTTAACCTAGTCCTCCTGGCATTTTCAACCTGCCCTTCCCATATTATCGTTTTAAAACCTAGTCCTCTGTCCATTTACAACCGAATGTCACCCATATTCACTGGCGGATCCAGGATTTCGTGACGGGGGGGGGCGGTAAAATTTTTCCAGAGGGGGGTCTGGGGGGCGGAGCCCCCCCAGAAGTTGAAGAAATTTTTTGTTTTTGCAATAAAATCGGTCTTCGGATCTTTAGTTCTTTTTATACTGCAGAACTGAACAAATTTTTTAAAATTCTTGACATTTTTAGGCATTTTCTCCGAAAAATCTAATGCATTTCAAGCTTTTTCTTCACAAATGCAATAAATATCCGGTTAAACAGTAGAAAATTCGCGCCGAAGGCGCGAAATTTTTTGGTTTTTTGCCCTTTTTCCTCTTTCTCTCCTTAATTTTTCCTACCTTCGAATCGCGACGGGGGGGGCGGCCGCCCCCGCCCCCCGCCCCCCCTGGATCCGCCCCTGCCCATATTGCATTTTTCATGCTCCACCGGAGCATTTTTATTCTTGTACGTATATATATACTGTTTTTATATATATTTAGAAAACATTCTGCATCCTCAAAAAATTTCAAGCCCCTCGGACTTTTGGGTGAACCCAAGAAGCCTCCCCCCCCCCCATGAAAAAATCCCTAGAATATGCCCAGGTGCTTGATTGGGGAGGAGGTCTTAAAAGTAATAGTTTTCAAAAGTGGTCAAAGTTGGTGTCAACTGAGCAACTTTTGTCATATGCACCTGCCCAAACTTCCTTCGGCATGATACGTTTGTCTTTAATTGTTCAACCAGAATTTTAAGGATAGACATCTGGCTTATTTTTAGGCCAAAATTTATGGGGGGGGCTCAAAGTTGCCCCCCCCCCATCGATGGGGGGGGCTCACCAAAAGTGGGGGGGGCATATTTTTGGAAAAAATTTTGCAAATTTTTTGTGTAAAAATTGCCAAAAATCGCTAAAAAATGACTAATTTTAGGTGTTTTTTACGCTAAAATAGCGAAAATTTCGTTAAAATTCCGGCTAAGCCGGAAAAATTTTTGAAAATTTAGGGTAAAAATGGTGAAATCTGGCAATTTTTTGGCTTATGGGGGGGAGGTAAAAATTTATGGGGGGGGGAACCTCGAATGGGTGGGAGGGCCCCCCACCCCCCCACCCCCAGTAAAAATAAGCCAGGACATATAAACGTACATAGAGCAACCCGCACTTACGTATTACATACGTATATATATATATATATATATATAATATTTATATACTTTTTTGCGGAGCATTTTTGATAATGTTTGTATCAATCTGATTTTATAAAGTTTGCATTAGCTTAGGGTTTTTTTTTTGCGCCACAAACTGCGAAATTACGCAATTTTTTTCTGAAATACGCAAAAAATTTTGGGCCTTTGCGCCACAGTACGCAAAAATTTTTGAGCCAAAATATGCTTAAAAAATGCTATTTGGAGTCAACAATTTTAAAATTCTCCTAATTTTTGCTGGGGGCTGCCGCCCCCAGACCCCCGCCTTGTGTGTACATTTGCTTATTTGAGTTTACTCCAAAACTTTATGGTTGTTTGTTGTTGATTGATGTTGATGCTAAAGCGTTGTATTGTATCAGCTATGTTTTGTTTTCCACTATATAATTCAAAAGTGCCTTTGCAAAATTGTTTGGGGCTTGAAAGCATTTTTTACAATACATCAAGTGCAGGAACCGTACGTTGATTAAAAATGAAAATTGTAGATGTATATATATATATAATCTGTTCAGCTCTACGAAACTTACCCCTCGCACGTGGCCGCACAATTTTCTTAGAACGGACGAAATGGACGGTTTTTGAATCAACTAATTACTAATTTCTTGAAAAGTTTTGAACTACAAAAGAAATTTTTGAAAAATTTTTGCGCCTCCGGTGCATCTACATATATAATTGTTCTATTTCGTTCCCAGCTTTACCATTAGCGTTCTTTCTTTAGCGTATTCGTCTCTGATCTTTCTTTAATGTCGTTAAAACGACATAATGTTAAATAATCAAAATACGTTGTATTCATTTATATATGTCGAAAACAAGATAGTGAAATCGCGAAAAAATTTTTCAAAAGACAAACTTCTTGCGAAAACACACTCACAGTTGCGAAGTCCAATTTTCAACAAATTCCTGCTGAATGTTTCATATAAATATTCTATTCACCCACTTTCGCGCTAAGAATTGCGTAAAATTTTGGAAGGCTCCTCTCTGGCGTGGCGAAACGATAAATTAAGCATTTAAAATGCTTTAAAACGTTAAATAAAGTATAAAATAACGCAAAAATCGGTTTTTTGAGCGAAAACAGGCGTGGCGCAATTTTTTTCCAAATTACGCAAAAAATTTTGGGGCATTGCGCCACGGACCGCAAAAAGTTCGGACGAAAAAAAAAACACAGGCTTATACATTAGTTTTTTCATGTACGTATATATGTATATATATACATGTTTTCCTCTGTTGTTGTTTTTTGCAGTCATACCCATCGCATCATGCAACAGCAAATGCAGGAGATGGATATGCTGATGAATTCCCTGATGGACGATCCCTTCAGTCCGATGGGGATTCGATCGCGTCTCCTGGGCGCCCCTGGGGTCTTGGGCGGCGGAGGACCATCCCACCACCTCCATCCAGGGGCCAGCCCACGTCAACAGATGTTGGAAGGCCCCGGGGGGTCGGGACCGTCCGGTAACTCCAGAGGACTGGGTAGTCGTGGGGGACCGTCCCATCATCATCACCAACAACATCACCAGGCAGCCATGATGCCGTTTGGTGGTGGACTGTTGGGTGGAGGCCTGTTTGGAGGGTTTGGAATCGGCGGAATGCTGAGGCAAATGGTATTTACCTAATAAATGGAATTATGTATCGTAAAAGGCAAAGGCTTAATTCGAAACAGGACACCAAGGCAGGCGTTTTTCATTATTTCTTCTTGATTGATGCCTTTTATCCGTCGTGGACCTGCGCTGCTCGCTTTTACTCCATTTTCTTGAAGGGATTATAATTTATACTACGTATTGTACTCAGGATTTTAAAAAGGGGAGGGTCCAAGGTCTAGCGGAACTACGTAAATCGAGGTCAACCCCGAAAATAATTTAGTACGGAGCTCACTTACGTAATGTTGCAAAATGTTTGCACTTTCACGTGAAAAGTGTTCATTTAATGCTTAATACTTTCAAGAAACGTGAGATATATATATGCCTAAAAATTGGAGAACCAAGATTAATGATGGATGCTTGTATACATAGACGGCGAACCGGGAAAGTGTTTGGCATTCTCAAGCAAAAATTCAATTTTAATTTCAGCCGAATGAAGAATTCAAGCCTAAAGGATGGGATTCCTCTTCCCCCACTCTCTCCCCACTGACAGGGTATTTTTAGTGGTCTTTTCTAGGCGGGCACCCCGGGCCCCTCAGGATCGGGGGCAGCTCTTTAGATAAAATGAGCCAAAATTGGTCTTTTTCTCGCATTTTCCATAAGCGCTAGAGGTTTCAAAACTGCCTAGATTTTGGCTAAAAATAGACTGTTTAACTCAAACTCGCCGGCGCTGCCGGAAAAGTTTTGAGAATTTGTCGATTTTGAGAAAATTGGTGGCCCCAAAAAATCCTAAAGCCCTGCCCCCTCCCTCCCCGCACAAGTATACACCTTGGATAAACACCTCCGTTTTGCAACGTGTACTGTAAGCACTGTCATTGTCCTAAATAATTGTTTGTTATTTATTTGATTTGTTTGTTGTGTCTTTTTTTCTGATTTTTTGTGTTTGTTTTGTTGTAGCAAGATCTTCAGGAGCAGGTGATGCAGGATCCGCATTCCCACTGTTTCACTCACGCGGAAGTGATCAGCTTTGATGGGACCGGGGCCCAGCCCCAGGTCTATCATTCCACCAACAGTGTTAGAAAGGCTGGAAATGTGAGTTACTTTCCACCCCTCCCTCCCACTGCCCCCCACCCCTTCTACCGTCAATCATTAGTATGCAGTACGTATATATATACCTGATGTCATGCTTTCTGTCTTCATAATTAATTTGATTGCGATAATTGAACAAAATGGCATTACTTTTTCTAGATGGTCATTTTGTGATGGAGAGGCATTAGCGTAGAGAGGGGATGTCGGGAAAGAATTGTGCAAAAGGAAACTTTAAGGAAAAAGGAAATTTTTTTAGTTCTGCATCGCCGGCCCTGTTTAGGCTAATTGATTTTACATCTTAAGGTGGTGATTCCTTTTGGACACATATTGTTATTTGGCGGCGTAAATCAAGATGAAATTTGATGAAACTTTCCGAAATAAGTTCTTTTAGCGTTCTAACAGCCTCCGCACAATCCCGATTCCAAAATTCGAGATTTCCGGTCAGAGTGGTTTTTCCCAATTTCTGAACGTTTGGCAGCTGCTATACAATTATGACTATATTCATTCGAAAGATCTCATTGAGCTTCACATTTCTGCTTTTTAACCCATATCCGGCTAGCGTCAGTTTAAACTGACATTGAAATTTTCGCAGATTGCTCGACAACGGTTAGCTCCATAAGTAATATTTTTATACAGGCTTGTCAGCTATTAATTGGGCTTCATAATTAGTGTGACCAATCCCAAGTTTGCATTGCCGCGTTAGCTCCAGCCAATAAATTTCCTGTATTGGTCTTCATAATGGAACGTAGTTGGTTCATCAAAGCAAAACTTATAAAAAGTTAATAGATATTAAATATTTTAATGCATAAAATATGCAGTTATGTATTAGTTCTTAGCTGAATAGAACCACCTTTCTCTCACATACGCGATTCTGGAGCTACAGCAATATTGCTAGTGTCAGTTTAAACTGACGCTAGCCGCAGCTGGGTACAGTTGCTTATTGTGTATACTTTGGGTAATAATATTACGAAATGGCAATTTAAGTATTCATATGGAAGTTATTTCGTTTATAGACGCATCTAATGAGCGGATGTACATGCTGAAGTAGCCAGAGAATGAATTGAAGGTGCTAATGTCGTCATCTTGGCAAGGACTATTGCTAATGAGAACAGTAATATTGATTCAGGAGACGATAAGGCGCCATTTGGGGATCAAAACAATGTGAGAACACTCTGCAGAGTTGCCGATAAAAGCAGCTTTGTCAGACTCCCACCCCTTGAATCCCTAGCTGCCGCCATATTGAGTTGTGATACAGCAACGCCATCTTCGTTGCCATTACTCGATGCCAGTTAACGATATCAGCACCGGCAATTCATCCTCTGACTTTTTCAGCATGTGTAACACCTCATTAATAGTGAACCTGACACAAATACCGTCAACATATATTTGTATAGCCAAGAATTTATACTGGAAGTATTAAAATTTTCTAACCAGTATGGAGAAATACCATTATAGGGACAATTCAGAAAATTTAAATGTCTTAGACTGGCACTAGGCCAAAATGCATTTTAACCAGAATGATTAGACAACTGTTTTTACTCAATTGCTTTAAAATGTCTTCCTTTTATTTGATTTATTTTGTTTATTTCTGGGTTTTTTCTTGAAAATTTACCTGTACCCGTTCACGGCTAGCGTCAGTTTAAACTGACACATACATTTTCGACTGCCATCTTAAAAATAAGTACTTTATTAAGAAACCATTTGCTGTTTACTTATTTTTGTACACATATTAGTCGATTTTTAGTAAAAAATTTTTAAATCCCCCGTATGGTTTGATATGGGTTAAAGCAACTTTCTAGCTTTTCTCTACCGTGAGATATAGCCGATTTTCTTGTTTTGGCGTCGACAACGTGTCATTTTTGCAGAAATCAAATAATCCAACATTTCTTGAACTACGCAAGCCGCAAAATCAAACTAAGGGCGTCGATCTGAAGGTCTCACAGGGGCAAATTATCCGAAGCATGATCGTCTTCCAACTGCTATCCTGTAGGCAGCTATCATAAAAAATGTAGTTTTTGCAAAAACACGACCAATTTTTTTCCAAAGATTGTGGAGCATTCACCATGCAAGCTGGAGGGCTGCTACTGAACAAATGTGTTCTGCCCAAATATACCCAGGGACGATTTTTTAGTTGCCCCGATTGCTGCTTTCTAGCTATAGTAATGGCTTGACAAATTTGGTAAAAGTAGGCAAAATACAGGTTACGCACATATTTCAGCTTATTTCTCTATAACGAAGAGCGATTTCACAATAAATAAAAAATCGTCCCCAGCTATTTGATGGAGGTATCGAATGATATAACCGATGTTTCGCGAAAAAATTTGCTTGAGTCTGCAAAAATTCTGGAAAATTATACTTCTTCTAAAATGTGTTAAAAATATTTTAGAAAAGCAACATTAGTTTCGTGGCATGCATTAAAATGAGAAAATGTCAAGCTACATTTTGATATAAAAATGGCTTCTTAACTCCAAGTAATGAATGAGTAATAATGGTGCAAACTTTATGTGACCAAAGGGAATCACCACCTTAAGGGGGGTGGCTACTTGGGTCGAAAATTCGACCCTCACCGATTTGGCTCAAGTTGTGCTCATTGATAGTCCCTGGGGCCCTACACAATCCACTGAAATTTGGGATGATTTCGTCCAGGAATAAAAAAGTTACAGCTATTCAAAATTTCCAATTCCTATTGAAAATGGCCTAAAATCGAAACTTTAGATTTTTCGCTTCTGACAACGATAACTAACGTCAAAAGCGTTTGAAACTTTATATACGTGGCTCATTTTGGAGCTAAATACCATATAAAACTTGTCAAAGAGCTTTTTTCAAATTTCGGTTTCTAATTTTTGTAGCAATCCTTTTTGTGAGCCCCACAAATACAGAAATTGAAAATTCACGAACGTACGGTTTTTAACCGATACCTTTAAATAGCTGCAGAATGGACGCTTGTGCCAAGAAGAAACGTTTTTAAGAATTGAAAAAGCTAACGATTGATGTAGATATTGTGCATATTTGTAAACTTCAAAAATTTTCGAAAAATGTCCATTTTGACTTATTTTTGGGGTTGTTTCACGGAAACGATTACTGCAAAAGCTACAAACCGAATTTCGAAAAACGCTCTTCGGCATTAAAAAAAATTTCGCGCCTTCGGCGCGATATTCACTGTTTGCAAGAAATAAACGTCCAATGTACTGTTTTTGAGCAAAAATGCAAAAACTCTTCTACGAGTCCCCAGACCCCCCGTTGCGTTTTACCTTGGACCACCCTCCTTTTCAAACCCTGGGTGCGGGCCTGTCAGTTAGGTATAACTCTGGTTGTGGGAACTCTGCCACTTGGCTGGTTATAGTGCACCACGTGCGGTTCTAACATAGCTGGTCTAAAGCATGAGCTGCCATAACTTCAAAATTAAGTCAGTCAATTTACAGCATATCCGTAGTGTCGTGCGTACGATTGTAAAAAATTATAGGATTTTTACCCCCTCAATGTTCTGGGTCAAAACCGCCCCCCCCCCTCCGAAAAGTTTTTGTACTTGACGAGTGTCCGAATTTCTTGTTTGTTGAATATTTACGGATTCTTGGATTATTGATGTCCAGAAGTGTATACAATAAGTGGTGTTGAAGCTGGCTTATCCCTAGTGGGGGAGGGGCGCCCATTCGGCGACCTCCCCCCATTCGATAGGTTCCTCCCCCCTTAAATTCCGACCTCCCCCCATAACCACAAAAATTGCCAAATTTTACCATTTTTACCCTAAATTTTCAAAAAAGTTTCCGGCTTCGCCCGATTTTTACCTAAATTTTCACTGTTTTAGCTTAAAGAACACCTAAAATTAGTCATTTTTGGCGATTTTTTTGCAGTTTATACACAAAAATTCGAAAAAATTTTCTGCAAATATGCCCCCCATGAAGCCTCCCCCCATAAAGAATTGCCTAGGAATAAGCCAGTTGAAGTGGATGGAATGTAACAACTGGAAACCTATTTTTGGATGGTTTTTTCTTGTCTATGCTGCCTAATTTAATCTATGTCTATACATACGCATACGTTCACTAGATTAGTAACTTCTTGGCTGTGTTGTGCACCATGACTTTATGTATACGTACGTACGTACGTATTCATTGTTATCTTACAGTGTGCCTTTTCTAGGCCCGTGAGGAGCGTCGTACAGTACGCGACAGTCGCTCCGGGACGGAACAGATGACCATCGGCCACCATCTGGGCGAGCGAGGTCACGTGATTGAGAAGTCACGTGGACCGGACGGCAACATTCGAGAGCACCAAGAGTTTATCAATCTGCAGGAAAGTACGTATATATATATACGTATTGTTCGTAGGCGACTTGTGTGTGTTGTTTAGGGGCGCCCCCGCCCCCCCCCCCCCCCCCCCCCAAACCCCCCCACCAGACAGCAAACAAAACCAATCAATACCAACAACACCAAACAAAACCCCCACAAACCCCCCCCCAAAAAACCTCCCCCAACAAAAAAAAAAATAAACATAACTCTCCAAACCCAACCCAACCCATAAAAACAGGCGGAAAAAACAAACAAATACCCCCAACCCACGGACAAAAAAGGGCCCCCCCCCCAAACCGTCCCCCCGCCGCGGCAAAGAGACCAATCTTCATTTCCCCACACACAAAAACGCACAACAATACCACACCCCCCAAACTCCCCGCCAACTATCCCCCTAGCCAATAATGACCAACCGCAGGAAATAAGATTTTTTTTCCAAAACTCTCCCCCAAAAAATAAAAAAAAACTCTCTACCCACAAAAAACACATTTTGCAGTATTAACCTGCAAGAAATTGAGGGTTTTGTTTATGTTGGATGGCAAAATCGCACAAAAGTGTTCAGGGTCATTCATTTCGGGGGTAGTCTTTTGCATATCCGCACTTATGAAACTCTCTGGGTTGCCCACAGTTCATGATATCACAAAAATGTTGTTCATGGACCCTTATCTTCTTGTTATCCGCATGATTTGCCCCCCCCCTGGGAATATTTGCCAGCATTCCTCCACAGGGGCAGGTCATGGCGCTTTTCGGCAGCGGAAGGTCAATAATTGTGGGTATAACAGTTCAAATGAGCAAACAATTAGTCGTTATTTTAACTTAAATCAAAACAACGAAACTGCGGGGAAAAAGCAAACCGTTGTTTCCCCCCCCCCCCCTCTGGTGGAAAAAGTGTGTGGGGGGGGAAAGATGGTCACTTTCTCAACCGTGTGACCTAGCGAAAATCCTACTAGCCCACGTTATAGAGCACATCCACAAACTCCTCTTGCACAAAATGACTAATGTAACTATTACCAGTAAGTTGGCATATTCCTAGAAAATTTGAAAAATCCTTAGGTTTTTGGACAATTTATGGGCGTCAACTTCGGACCCATGCCACACGAACGCTATTTGTATTATGATCTTAAAGTACAAGACTTGAACTTTCATTTGCATTAGAGTGTATCCATTTGCACTAGAGTTTGTATCTCTATCTTATGCCAGTCGAGCAGGGCGAGCCATTGTCCCTCCCCCACTTTGCCGGTGATCCCACCCCCCCCTGACTACAATATTTTAACTTTTCATTTGCTTCACTGACTTTCGCATAGTTTTGTACCACTTATGTTGACAGTGTTTGACGTCCGTAGTGATTATTTTGTGTAACAATCCGGCGAAGCCGGAAAACTTTTTTGGAAATTTTGGGTAAAATTGTTAAATTTTCCATTTTTGTTTATTGGGGGGGGGTCTCGGTTTTTTTTGGGCCCCCCCTTTTTCTTGTGCCAGTTGTTATATATATATATATATATTTTGTGTGCCTATTTTCAGCTGAGGCTCGAGACTTTGATCGTGAGTTTGGCCGGTCCACTCGACGCTCCAATCTGATGGGACGTCTTCGCTACGGTGGTCCCGCCTCCTCTTCCCGAGCTGGTGACACTGGAGATCGCAACTCTCAACTCTCCATTGAGGAACTGCCAAGGTCTGTCTCCTTCCTATGGAAGTCTAGTTAGTTAGTACAACCATTGGAATCAGATTTCCGAGGGGGGGGGGTGTGCCAAAATTTGCCTGTAACAGTTCTTTTTTAATTTGTGATGTCTGGAAAATTTGGTTTAGAGATAAATTTTTTGAAATGAAATAATTATAGTTAGAGATGATTTTTTAAATAAACAAAATTCACTGAAGCACAGTACGCTTTTTCATTTCACGGAAATCATGCAGAAACAGGTCAAACCATACCAAAGTGGGCACATTTATACGAATCTTTCTGTGTTATGATGCGATTATGAACGATTATTAATGTTTTTGTAAAATGGAATTGCCTTAGCCAAGGCCAAGTATCCAGGATGTTGAAATGGGGGTGGTCCATTATTATCCAAAAGCATTTTCCCAAAAATTGGTACAATTTGTACTAAAAGTAGCTAACAATTTCGAAAACATTTTTGAAGAGGGTTAGGTCCATAGCCCTGGACCCTCTGGATACGCCCCTGACCCGGGCGCGATTGCAGACAGAGTGCAATTTCGGGAAGTCTTGTGATGATGTCATGGCTAGGGGTGAGAGGGAGATCAACATAAAGACGAACACAAACAAACAGCCCCCCCCCCCCCCCCCCCCCCCCCCCCCCAAACAAAAACCATCCCCCCAGACTTTTAGATCCTTTTCTAGCTATATTAAACTTAAAATTAGGCCAAAAATTGCATATTTTTAGTTCAGCTGCAAAAAATAGCTATTTTATTGTAAACATTTTCGAAAAAATGTTCGCTCGCCCCAGAAATCTCCCCCCCCCCTCTAGATCTCTAGCCATGGCTGCGTTCACGCAAGACGGAGGGGGTCCTCTTGTGTACTGGGGACTCCTGTAGTCTTCCCAACCAATCATGAAGTGTCAAGACCAGAGTAATGCTTTTTGCCTGACCTGACCTGACCACACGCATATTTATTTGCATTTTGACGTTAAACGATAAAGGTTTACTCCTGGAGATAATATCGAGATATCAGAGGATCACAGGGTGCTCATCCCCGGATTCTCAGCCGTAGAGCCAGGAGTGTCACCTCAAATGATGACTTCATCCGTGGAAGGGGGGGCGGCCCTTCTACACAGACTCCTGTTACCTTGTCATTCATTTAATGGTGGTACCCACCCGTTTACTGACCTGTTAAGGATGGATTGCAGGGTTTTTTCGGGGGGGGGGGAAGAAATTTTCGGGGAGGGGGGAATTTTTGGTGTATGTTACACGTAGAAATGAGCTAAAAATTGGTATTTTTCCCCAGCGGAAAATAGGCAAATTTTCAAATTTTGATAATTTGCCTATTTTTGGCAAAAATGTGGGCCCCCAAAAATCCCGGGGGGAAGCCATTTTCGGGGGGGCCCTCCCCCTCCAGGTAAAAAATACCCTGGATAGCTGGGCTGGCTAGATTAGTGAAAGCCTTGTGCCAGCGGGGATTCGATCCTTGGACTGTCGGATCCTCACTCAGTCGAACGTCTTGACCACTCGGCCTGCGTCACTGCACTTGTACATGCCAGTGGAAAAAACATGTAATAATAAATTTTAGTATGACCTTTATATCTAGAAAAAGATGCTCTGTGATGCATATACGTTATTTATATATATTTATATATATATAATATATTTATTTATTATTTATGTATATTTATATGTTGTTTTTATTTTGTTTTCAGTGACAGTCGTGAAGATCGTGCCTCACCCTATCGTCGTTATGGCAGCGGGAGTGGTGGAAGTCGTTCTCGGAGAGCTGCTGAGCCCAGCGCTCCTGCGGAACCCACGCCCATTGTAGAGGAAGCGGATTAGACCACAACTGAGATCTTAAAAAATCCTGGATTCTAAAAAACAGCACATCTCTCGCCCTCCTTCCACTCACACAGGGATTGGTTAATTAGTCTGTCTTAATTAGTATATACGTAATTAATTAGTCCCAAGCCCTGGACTACCCCCCCCTTGTGGTCTTGATTAACACTGGGTGTGAGTATCTGAGACATTATGTACGTATTTAATTTGTTACTTACGAATGTATATCCTATGTATAATATCTATCTACAAAGCGCTTGCATATTATCTTGTTTCTGGACTTGTGTTTCTTACCTACGCCCTCCTGCCCGTTCTGTCATGCTGTGTGCTTCGCACAAGCCTCTGAGCTGTTTTTAGTCTGGCAACTTTGCGGTTTTTGGACGATTGCCAACCAACGCCGGGTCCAACTTCGACTGTCTTTTTTCTGGACTCCGCATTACTGTGACACAAAATGGCCCTGTTGTCATATTTATATTTTTTGCTAGATTTTTGATGGGAAAAATAGGAGTTTTTTTCTGTTCGGTCCTGTGTTTCTGTATACGTACGTATTATGACTTGGTGTCAGTGTATTAAATCTTTAATATTGTTGACGTTTGCTGGGTTTGTGTATTTTGAGTTGATTTGATGGCGTTCTGAATGAAACTTTGGTGTGAAATTGTGTAAATACTCATTTCTTGTGTAAACAACAGTACGTATGTATTTCTTTTTTCAAGTATATATATATATAATGTTTTCAGTTTCAATGTTATGTATATAATATGACGTCAAAATGTCTGGCTGAATTAAGACGTGGTCTGTTAGTTTTTTGTCATGCTTTTTGAATAGTGGACATTTTGGGGGATAGTTTTTTGAAGTGCTAAAGCTTTTTCTCTTGTTGACATTCATAAATTACGTAATTCCTTTTGATTTCTATGATATTTGGGGCTTTGAATGCATGCATGAACACGTACTTACGTACTTTCTAATAATTGTGAATCTATTTGACTTGTTTCATCCTGATTCAAGAATAATATTGTCTGAAAGATTGCTTATTTTTTACTTAGTTTTTCACTTGTTTGTTGTTGCCTACAAATGTTTAGTGCTTTTCTCATGTTGTCAGTGAGTTATTAAAAAAGTTTTTATGCAAATTGCAGAATCGTATTATCAGTTGCTTTTGACTTGACTAACTTGCCTCACCAGTTGCGACTTGTTACAAACTTGTAAGGATATATGTATGTACTTGTTAGCGCAGCTAGCACGGAAAATAATAGTTTGATATTATGCTGTCATAATGACAATTATTGTAGTGATGTTGTGAGATTCTACGTGTTAGAAATCTGATACCCCGTGCATGCTCTTTAGCGATGAAAAAACTGTTAACGTTAAACTTTGAAGAAGAAGAATCGAACCATACAGTTATGATTGCACCGTTGCTATCCAAGGCAGTCATATCCTGGTGGTTTCGTTGTGGGGTTGCTCCTGTTTTTTGATTGCAAATTAGTTGTCTTGCTGAAAACGTGTTGTGAGGATAATTTTGTTGCATGCACATTGTTTTTAAGGTTTGCTTCTTTATGCTGAGTTAGAGTTGTTTCGCATGAGATTTTGCACTGAGAACGGAACTTAGTGTGCAGTGTGCACGTGATGACGGAGATTTATTTTGTTGTCAGTCAGAAGTTTATGATATGCGTTATATATATATATATATATATATATATATTGTTGGTTGCTTTCTGTATTTCAACTGCTGTAGTGGGTGTTGTGGCTGTAGTTGTTATAGGCAAATATTATTGGCGTTGTCGTTTTGATTTGCTAACTTGTTGTACATCTGAGCCCAATGTGTATCCGTAATAATTATAGCACCGCATGTTTTCCGTCGTTTGCAGCTGCCACAATGTGTGCAGCTGTCTGTATGTACGGTGTAATGTTTTGATGTCACCCCTTTGCGGCCTAGTTTCTGTTTCTGTTTTGAAATCCTACACAGCTTTTTCTAATGGAAACTACTTATTTTGTTGCTGGAAAGAATAGGCTTTGAAAGAAAGAAATGGAAAGAAAAAGAATATGCTTAAATAAAGAATAGGATTGCCTAGTTTTTCAATATTTTATGTAATATTGATTGTTGTGTTCTTTCTTTTGCTTTGGTTTACTGTAGACTGTAGTGTTCTCTGTACGTTTCCCTTCTGTACGTAATGCGTAGCCCTTTTGTCCTTGTTGAAACTTGTGCGTAGATCGTAGTGAAAAGTAAAGCTTTATTGCATGTTCTAGTGTTTGTGTTTTAGTTGGTTAGCTAGCTAGGTAGGTAATGGTTTATGAGTAAAAGTAGGTTCTTGGTCCGATTGAGTAAAGCAAAACGGTTCTTCTGCCGTTATTTTCCCCTTTTCTCGAAAAGGGCTTTTCTAGGTTTATATTTATACTGACCTGAACGGAGTAATGTAGAAACGGAGACATCACTGACGGTGTTTGCTCAAAAATAATGGAAGTACAAAAAATGCCAGCTAAATTCGGGCTGCGTTTTTCTGCACGACAGTTTTATGTGATCGGAATTTGCACTGCTCCGTTTTTCTGTTGCTGGGTTTTCGTGATATGGTAGTGTTGTTTCAGTAGGCGATTTTAGTTTTAGTCGGCTCGCTCACCAGGATAGTTTCAGATTAAGTTTAAGGTTTAGTTGGGAACAAATTGATTTCAGTTTCTTCAAAACCACTTCAGTTTCTAGCCTTCAGAGGTAATAGAAGTCCTAAATTGATGATAATTTAGGCTCCCGCCTGAGAATCCTAACGAAATGGGGGCTTACAATATTCCTGGTTTGAGAACAAACTGAAACTGTATGACCAAAAAATGTGTGTACCAACTTTGACCATTTATAGCAGATTAACCGTTGAGTAAAGTCAACCCCAACAATGTATATATGCTTAGAATCCTCAGGAACCCGCGAGATTTCGTAAGTGCGGAATTCCGGGTTTCGTTCACGGAAAATCCCGCTACACATTTTTGCTCTTAGAAGCTTTCACGAAAATATACCCAATTTCCTGAATTCCGGGTTTTCAAAATTTCCGAATTTTCTAAATTTTCTTCAATACCCACAAGACTGGTATCATTCGAAAGCTCTTATCGAGTTGAAGAACTTTTGTACTATCACGAACTCTTGAAAAAGCACTCAACTCCCGGAATTCGCGAAAACGGATTTTCCGGATTCTCGGAATTCAAGAAAAACTTCCAAGCTTGAGTTAAACTCGGAATTCGTGAATTCCGGAAATTTGGTGCATTTTTGGACATTAGTTCAATTACAAGAATTGTTGAGCTCATCAAGAGCATCAAGAGAATGATAACCATAAGGTATTGGAGATCTTTTCCAGAATTCCGGAAATTGGGTACACTTTCGTGAAAAGCTTCTAAGAGCAAAAAAGTGTAGCGGATGGAACCAGCTCTATTCGATTATAAAAACGATATCGATAAAAATTGGGCGAAAAGCTAAACATTTTAAATTTTCCGTGAATGAAACTCGGAATTCCGGATTTTCGAAATCTCGAGTTCCCGAGGATTCTAAAAATATATACATTATTGGGGTTTACTCCAAAGGCTAATCTGCTCTAAGCAAATAAAGTTTGTACACACATTTTTTGGTCGTACTATTTCATTACTATAGGTCTGCTCATATGTACTCGATTAAGTTGCAGTCGACGGTCTAAACTAATTTCAGTTTTAGAATTCCTCCCAATATAGTTTCAGTTTCAGTGACTGCAACTGAAAATTCACTATTCCTGGGTTGGTCACCCCGTTGCGTTGTGCATACGTACTCGATACGGTGATTATGTATACGGTCAAATTTGATATTGATGGAAACTGCCCAATATATATGCGTTTTATCTGGAAGTTCTATCTGAGTAGATAAACATAAAACGTTGTAATAGGCAGGGATGTAAACTGGGTCATGAGTTTCGTTTTGGTCACGGGCCAGTATAAAAAGCGGACGCGGACGCGGAAGCGGACTCGGGGTATAAAACGCGGAAGCGGACGCGGACGTAAGGTATAAAAAGCGGACGTCACTTTTTGGTATAATCCGCGTACGCGGACGAAAGGTATAATTTACGAGCGCGGACGCGGACGCGAGATATAAAACGCGGACGCGGACGTGAGGTATAAAACGCTGACACAAAACGGACGCTAATATAATCTGCTTGCAGCATAAAGTAATCAGGTTTCATAAATGAGTTTTACACAAAGAAGCACTTCTAATAGAACTTTTGTCCTAAACGTTTGGACGACGTCATAAAATAGCTGCAATAATTTACAATTATAAGAAAAATATTTCACTCTCACTTTCACCAGCTTCACGACTTTACCGAAGTTTTGGGGTTAGGTTAACCTAACAACTATAAAATATGAAACTGCGACAAATTAAAAACTAGAAGAAATCTTGTAGAAATTACAAGACGCAATCTTTTCTACATCTACGACTTGTACAAAATTTGGGGGTCTTATCTGATCCCCACCATAAAATCCTTAACACTTGACCAAATCAGCTAAAATTTGGTGGGGTAGTTTCGACCACGCTGAGTCAAACATCGCGAAATTTTTTGATTTCGCTATATTCGATTTTTTTCGATTTCTTAGGGGAAAGAAACCGAAAATTTTTTGTCTTCGATTTTGCTGAAAAGATGAATATTCGTAGAACACAATCTGAAGTCCGTTTTTCGATTCAGCTTTTCGTTAGCTCAGTTTAAGCTAAAGATTTAAGCTTAAGATGTAAGCTTATACTGAGCTAACGAAAAGCTGAATTGAAAAACGGACTTCAGATTCGTGTTCTACGACCCCGAAAACCCCTATATACATCTTTCCAGCAAAATCGAAGACAAAAAATTTTCGGTTTCCTTTGGTCCCCCCTTAGAAATCGAAAAAAATCAAATATCGGAAATCAAACAATTTCGCGTTATTTGAACTCAGCGTGGTCGAAAACATACCCACACCAAATTTTAGCTCATTTGGTCAAGTTTTAAGGATTTTGAGTGGTGGGGGGGGGGGTAATCGAGATAAGACCCAAAGGTTTTGTACAAGTCGTAGATGTAGAAAAGATTGCGTCTTGTAATTTCTACAAGATTTCGTTCGTAGTTTTTACATTTCGCTCGCAGTTTCATATTTTATAGTGTAAGTAACCTAACCCCAAAACTCAGGGTAACCCAAACGTGAAGCCTGAGTGAAAGTGAGAGTGAAATATTTTTCTTATAATTGTAAATTATTGCAGCTATTTTATGACGTCGTCCAAACGTTTAGGACAAAAGTTCTATTAGAAGTGCTTCTTTGTGTAAAACTCATTTATGAAACCTGATTACTTTATGCTGCAAGCAGATTATATTAGCGTCCGTTTTGGGTCCGCGTTTTATACTTCACGTCCGCGTTTTATACCTCGCGTCCGCGTCCGCAAATTATACCCGGTGTTCATGTCCGCGTTTTATACCGCACGTCCGCATACGCGTCCGCGTTTTATACCTTACGTCCGCGTCCGCTTTTTATACCCCGCGTCCGCTTCCGCTTCCGCGTTTTATACCCCGCGTCTTAAGACGTTTCCGCGTCCGCGTCCGCTTTTTATACTGGCCCTTGGTCACTACTATTGGTTGAGCCACTTGGTCGTGGGTCATAAGTCTTGGGTCAGTTTGGGTATGGGTCAAGCTGCCTATGTGTCACTTTGAGTCTCGGTCACCAGGTCGTGTCAATTCTTAAATTTTAAATACTTAAATTGAGTACTGCTTTTGTTGTAATCAATGGAGTTTCACTTTTTTGATTCTATTTGCGTCGATAGTATTAAAAGCCAAGTGCGCTGGTGTACACGTTTTTTCTATCGATTTAAAACTGTTAAGAAATTGCAGCATCAACCATTTACATCTCCTAAGCAAAATGAGCAAGCTTTCGTAGCATTATTTACCAATACCACAGGGGGAAGTTGAGAAGTTGAGTTGATACTTTTCAGTTGAGAGAAAAATCAATGCAAAATTTCTTCTTTGCTGCATTTGACTTAACGTCCGGAGCATTAAAAATTTAAATGTCAAATTTAATAAAACGGGATCTCTTGCGTTGCCCTCAGTTCTAACTTTTAATCTTTTTACCAATAACCTACAGTTACTCACATAAGTATATAAGCGCACGCGTACATAATAAGCTTATAAGCTTTCGCTCTCACCGAACTAACAAAAGCTCGTTTTATTTTGTTTTTACGTGTTGTTTTCACACTAACTTCACTATTTGAGAGGTGCGACTGTTTTTCATATATTTAGCAAAGATTTTTCCAAAACGTTCAAAAAGCTTAGTTTCTACACTTCTCCACTGATGAGCCAAAAGTGTCTGAACCAAGTCTAGCAGAAGTAGCATGCACTACTAATATAGGAAATTGAGTTTTGTTTATTTTTAGCGTGTTTTCTCTTTACTTTTGCAAATTGTAAATTTCAATTATCTAGCACTAGAGTATGCATTTTATTTTATCTTTTCGTTTGGCTTTATTATGTTATGGGTTCACATCAGTGATGGAGCCGGGTCACTTGGGATTGGCCCTGTGACCCGGTTGAGCACTAACTCGGCAACCCGGTGACCCAGTTTTCCAGAAAATTCAAAAATCTGCAAAAAATTCTGATTTTGCCTCGGAAGGCGACATTTTTGGCTTCCATGCTCCCCCAAAAAGAATAACTATGACATACATAACAGTTTGCTCTAGGTTTTGTGATAAGTATTTAATAAAACTGTAGCATTTTCTAAATTAGTGCAGAAATGAGTTGGCGAAACCAAAATTTATCCGTCTGCGAAATTTTGGGAAATCAATCCATGCAATGGTGAAAAGTACAACAAGTCCACTCCAAAAGCACGGAGTACTTTAAAAATTGGTTTTCATTTTGTATTGCGTAAATTGTTCACTTATTGTCAACATCTATATACCTTGCTTGCGAAAAGAATCTTCAAACTATCTATATTAAATAGATTTATGCAATAATCATGAAACTGATAAAGCTAAATAATAATCTGCCAGAGACAGACAGATTCAAGTAACTTCAAGCTGCGAAAATGCTCAACACTAAAATATAAGAAAAAAGCAAATTAATATTGCGCATCGAACTAAAATTTAAGCTAAAATTTTAGCTTGGTAAGCCAAAAATTTCAAAAATTTGTGGTAAATTCAGAAAACCGGGTCAAGACCGGGTCGAAGCTCGGTCCGGTCTGGTCCAAAAAGTGACACGAACTGAACCGGTTCCATTTCTGGTCCAAATAAATCCGATAATAAGTGCAAGTTTGCAATAAACTCGGACAAGTTTTGCCTATTCTGTCCCGCAAACCAAATTGTCTTAATTTGTAAATTCCTGCATTCTTGAGGCGGCTCCAGAGTGCCCCCATAAAAATTTTAAAGGTATTGGTAAAAAATCAATCGAAATCGGAGAGATTCGAAAACATTGCCTGTCCATTTGTCTCCACAGCTTTACTACTTCTTCGCCTTCTCTAGCATCTTCTAAATAAACATTATCTATTGCTACAAACTAAAAAACCAAGGTTCCAAGGTACAAGCTTCAAGTTATAACTAAACTTTTAACTCATCCTTTGGAAAAGTGAACAACACACTAAATAAAAGGATATACCCAGGTCGAAGGGTTGCCTTTGTTGTGAACGCTTTTGTGAACTTTTTGAAGTCTTCAAAACTGCCTTTATCCTTTGACTTTGAAGCATCAAGTATTTTAGAAAAAATAAATTACAAATGCTGACGCAGAAACGATCCAGTATATTAAAAGTAATGAAATGTAAAGAGATGGATATGAAGATAAGTATGAAGAAAAGAGTATTAAATAGTAAACATACAAGTTTTGTTGAGATTGACGTTAGGACTGCATGCGTAACTACCTTGCTATGCGTTGTTAGAATACACGCTTTTGTTTGGCTGCCTATCTATTTATCCTGTTGAAATTTCATTGGTGCCGAAAGCCGATGGCATCTGGACGAGGAAATCGAGCCCAGCGGCCTGCCTCGCCGCCTCCGGTATTTGACATTGAAACTTTTCTGCAAGCTCAACGTCAATGATGAAGAGCGTGCGGAACGTAGACAAGCCGAAGATATTCGACGACAGCAAGCGGAGGAGGAACGAGAACAACGACGGCGGGAGGAAGATATCGTCCGCCGCAGAGAGGATCGTGATCAAATGATGGCCATGTTCACTCAGATCATACAGACGTTAAAACCCCCTCAACCCCAACAACCTGCCGGACCGCACATTACGTTGACCCTACCCTTGCCCAGATCCTTCTATGGGGACGACAGCCGGGACGGTTTGGAGTTTGAGGACTGGGTCGCCCAGGTGCGTGACTACTCTGAACGTAGTGGGCAACCCCTGCTCGATGTTATGGACCGGGTGATAGAAGGGCCAGCTAGAGACAGTTTTCGTGCCCTGGCCCCCGAGTTGCGAGCGACATTCGACGATGCGGTAGTGAACCTTCGACCATTGATTCGGCCATGCTTGAGTCCGACGGCGGCGGCACTAAAGCTCATCGACCTATCACAACACCGTGACGAAACGGAAGCTGCATATCTGCAAAGATGGCGGAAAACGTACGCTAGAGTAGCAGATGATCGCTTTCTCGCGAGAGCTTTGTGGTTGCGTGGCCTTTACTCGAAACTTAGAGAAAGCATGGTTGCGAGCTTGGACAGAGGCCACGATGAACTTTCGCTAGCTTAAGTTCAGGAAAGAACAGTGTCTAAAGGCCTCGCCTTTCGCCAAGCAAGAGAGCTGGGTGGGTCCCGAGATGCCAGCAAAGATCAAGGGCCTAGCAAGGACAGGGACTTGCAAGGTAAGCCCGGAAAAGACGTGTGTAGCGGAAAATCGGAAGGTCGTTGGTCAGGGAATCAAAACAATTCTCGTGAGTCGACGAAAAACTGTTATTCCTGTGGCCAGCCTGGTCACATTGCTCGGGAGTGCCAGGAAACTTCGAGCAAAGCCCAGGGAAACGAGAAAACTAGTTCTAGCAAACGGATTGCGAGAGTTTTTGACGACAGCCAAGCAGGGCAAAGTAAGCGCCCTATGCTGTCAGATGGGGAATAGATTTGCAGTGCGGAGGCAAGGTGTTGACAGGGCCGGTTGTAGTTGACACGGGAGCGGAGGTCAACTGCATACCAAAGAATTTGTCAGAAGAGTTGCTAGCGGAGGGGCGCCTGGTGGAAACAACAGAGACCGTCTGCCTCCAGGGAGCCTGGGGTCCTAAGCAACTGGTACCGTTGATGGAAGGTCAACTGGCGGTTCAAGGGGGACCCATCGTGTCGACAAAGTTTGCCATCACAGAGGAGGCGGGACAAGGCCGTAGTGAGACCTTGTTGTCCTCAGAGATCGCTGCCACATTGGGCATCGGAACTTTCGTCTAGAACAAGCCGTCAGACAAAAGAGAAGCAGGGGCACTGCCGATGTCGACAACGTCCTGCATGGGAACATCGGAGACTTAGAGCGTGGTTCGGGTGTCAAAGGTGAAACGGTTAGTAACGCTGACTGTGGAAGGCCCTGACCGGGAAGTCCTTTTCGAACCAGAGGTCTGGATGTCGCAGGATCTACCTGCAGCTTTGGTAAGAGTCTGCAGTAACAGTTTTGTTTTGCCCTTGGTATCGCTAACTGCGAACATTGTAGCAGATTCTATCGTGGGAACTGCGATAGATTTGTCCGGGGAGCGCAGAAGCATTCTGAACTCCAGAAATGTGGCCTGCGTCCTGATGCAGGATGCCACATTTGACTCTACTGAGATCGAGACGCCAGATTTGACAGATGACCAGCGAAAGCAGCTTTTGACAGCTGCCAAGCGGCGCAGTGCCTTCGGACGTACTCTCCGCTGGGACGACCATCTGTCGGAGACGCCAGGAGAGGTAGTGTTTGCGGCGGGTGTACAGTCACGTGGTGCCGTCAGAAAATTAGTAGTTAAAGATCAGCTGTCCAGGAAGGGCATTTTTGCCTCCAAGTCAGCCCGACCTAAAAACTTGCAGGCTGGGAATAATATGGTGTATGTGTACGACGGGAAGGCATACTGGTCCGAAGGGAAAGCTTGCCTGCCCTTGGGTGGGTCCGTGGAGATGATCCGTTGTGACGACAACGCGGTACAATGGGAGATGGCATGGGCCTCACAAAGAAATATTCGCGGTGCAATACTGCGAAAAACACCGTCACGTGGAAGTGACGATGCTGAGGGAGGCAATGAAATGTAAAGAGATAGATATGAAGATAAGTATGAAGAAAAGAGTATTAAATAGTAAACATACAAGTTTTGTTGAGATTGACGCTAGGACTGCATGCGTAACTACCTTGCTATGCGTTGTTAGAATTCACGCTTTTGTTTGGCTGCCTATCTATTTATCCTGTCGATATTTCAGTAACAATATTCTCCAGTCAGAACTAGTAGAACTGCCCACTTCAATTACAGTGGTTACGATTGTATATATATATATATATATATATATATATATATATATATATATAAATATATATATATATATATATATATATATATATATATATATATATATATATATATATATAAATAAATAGCGAACGTTCCCACTGTTGTCCGTAATTTTATTTTACAAGTTATTCTGTCCCTGTTTCATGCCCTAAACTAAACTAAACTATTTAAACTGGATCAAGGGCATTCGCTCGACACGGGGTTACCCTGTAGCGACTACGACTACATTTTTATGCATTCCAGGGATTTTTACTTATGATTTTGTAATGGAAGCTGCTTGGAAGGGGTCAACCGTAGAAAATCCAAACCGTCTGCTTGGAAGTGGTCAACCGTATGAACTATCAGGAGAGCTGGGCGTCTGACGTCTACTCGGTCAGTTCAGGAATAAAATGGGTGCACTGTAAGAACTCTAAAATCTCTGTTGTCAAAGCACAGCTGGAGTGATGCCGTGTAGCTGCAGTCATCTGGGCAATGTATGTTGTCAAGATGTCTTGGCGACTTCCTATATCTCGGGGAGCATGAATCTGCTTGGACTGTATGAATGTACGATGAAGGTTTTGAAAGAGTGGGCTAAGGAAGGTATAGTTTATTTGAGCGATAGTTATCGCACCTGCTCAGAATGTCCAGTGAATTTTTCTGGACAGAAAACTAACAATTGTTTCGCCGCAAGCCCGTGATGTTTCAGTTGAACTGAACATCAATGTTAAAAGATATCTTAATCTAATCTGCAAAATGCTGGAATCGGGCCAACTGTTGCATCAAAAGCCCGCTCTACTCCATCTCGACGTTGTGGAGACCCCTGTCAATTCCTGGGGCGTCATGGTTAATTTCGATTGTAAAGTATGTTGCCATAAAATAGACAAGATGATTTCTGAATGGCGGTCAGTGCTACCATTCAGGAAGGATTTATGGTTGTTCGCTAGAGTTAGCGGCTTGATACTAACATCATTCTGGAGGTCATAAAACGAACGGTATTTAGTAAGGTTGTGTATCATTATTGTTGAACTGTTTTCTGAAAATTGGTTGAGGAGTGGAGAGTTACAGTTACCAAAGTTACTACAGGAGACTTGCCCGACATTGTTCTATTCGTTTTAGTTTTGGCAAAGCCATAAAACAAGGGCACAGTAAAAAATATCGGGATCAGATGTCTTATAAAGTTGCCATCCTACCCTACGGTTGTTTGCGCGGGGCGGGTATGGGAAGCAAATTTCAACTTCAATTTCAACTCTGGAGGTTTCTGCTGGCAGTTGGTTGCATCAAGAGTACATAATAGATAAGAGTGTGATAGCTGGCAAGCTGTCTGTTATCAGCTCAAGGTACATGCTCTGCACGCTAACCGCTGCTAGGCTGACCCCCCCTACAAACGTGTACCTAGTGACCCCCCACAAATGTGTACCCAGTGCACGTTTCTGTACGCTCACTGGCCGTATCTTTACGTGTTAAAGCTCGAAAATACAACGCCTGCGTGCGTCCAATTTGTGTCTGCTTCGAGCCTTAGAACGCAAAGATAGCGTGCGAATTTCTTTGAAGTGAGCATACACGTTTGTGGGGGTCAGCCGTTAGCGAACATGGCATGTACCTAGAGCTGATAACAGAAAGCTTGTGTAATGTGGGTGATAGCGACTGCGCTATCACCCCCCCCCCTTTCCAATATTTACATTTCGCCTTTTTACATTTTTCTCCCAAAATTCCCAAAAGGTCTCTAAAAATTCCCCCTAATGTAAGTGTTGTAATTTTTATGCTCGGTCTGCAAAGATAGATCATGCACGTCAGCAGACGCTGACAAAACCTGGTTTTATCCAGTTTGTCTTAGGGTGATGCTGACGCAGTCTTGTTTGCGGCAGTTGGGAGTTTTTGAATCTATCGCGCGGTCGGGTTTTGAAGTTGGGGGCCCCGTCTCTGGCAGTTTCTACACCTAAGAGTAAGTTCGTGACTTTTTCCTCTTATTTAAAAATTAACCTAAATTCACTTTTGTTAACCCCCTTCTTTATCCCTAACCCCTTTTGTTTCATTCTTTTCTAACTCTTAACTCTCCCCTTCCCTTCCTTTCCTAATTCGCGGGGTTGCCCCCGTTCCCCGGGGTCTATTTTTACTGGCTAATTTCCCTCCCCCGTTTTTGTTGGTTCCCCTCCTTCACCCTTGTTGATTGCTTGTTCCCTCCCCCATTTATTTGTCACCCCCTTGGTATTGCTATCATTGTCCATCTTTGGGGGTAGCCCGCTGCTTGTTTGTCCCCCCTCTGGGTAGCCCAGACGGGATTTCACTGTTCATTTATCCTTGTTTTGCGCCCCAGTAAAGTGTCCAGTTGTCTGCCGATTTATTAATTTAGTTTTACTACTTTTATTTAACTAGTTCTGATCTCTTTATTTAGCTAGGTAGCGCTCAGGGAGTAGCTCGGAGTTCATCCCTAACTGAGCGTAAATTTTGTGTGCGTGTCCTCCATTTTGTCTGGCGCCCCGTCAGCGTCCCCCAAAAGTCGTCTGTGTCCCCCTTGGCGAGGCAAGTCGGTGGAAAAGAGCCGCCTGGACTAAAGATCTCCACCCGCAGTCGTCGGTCAGCGTTCTTTGCGCACAGTCTCACGTAAAGTTTGGCGTGGGAGCTCAGTGGTTTAATTCCCTAGCTCTCCCCATATTTTACACTTGCCTGCTGTCACAATTTTATATATTGTCAAGAGTACATAATAACTAAGAGTGTGACGCTTGTCACACTCTTAATTATTATGTACTCTTGATATTATGTACTCTTGGTTGCATGAATGTACGATGCAGGTTTTCGAAGAGTAGGCTAAGGAAAGTATAGTTTATTTGTGGGACAGTTATCGCGCCTGCCCAAAATGCAATGAACTGCCCAGTGAACTTTTCTGAACAAGAAACTAACAGTTTTTTCGCCGGATATCCATGATGTGATGTATGTTGCCATAAAATAAGCAGGATGTTTTGTGAAAGCCGCCGTTCAGTGCTATCCTTCAGGAAGAAATTTATGGTTCTTCGCGAAGGTTAGCGAGCATCATTCTGGAAGCCATAAAGCAAACGGTATTCAGTAAAGTTGTGTATCATTATCGTTGAACTGTCTTAATGGTTGAGGAGTGCAACGTTACTATAGCAGACTTGCCAGACATTGTTTTATTCGCGTCATCTTTGGCAAAGACATAAAACAAGGGCATAGTAAAAAATATTGGGATCAGATATCTTATAAAGTTGCCACCCTGCGGTTGTTTGCAGTGTTGACCGTTACACGACGTTGTGTGAGAGATGTAGCAATCCTGACAGTAGATTTGGGGGAATATTTTGGTCAAACGTTCGGTTAGGAAAACAAACCTTAATAAACCTTAATTATAGCAAGAGCGCATAATAGATAAGAATGCTACAAGCGTCACCCACTGTCTACTATCAGCTGCAGAAACGTGCTCTATGCGCTGAAGGCCACTCCTCCTCTCGCAAACTTGCACCTTCACTTCAAACAATTCGCTTGCTATGCCCGCGATCAAAAGTCGTGGCCACACTTGGCAAAACTGTTTTTCCGTAGCTGGATCAAGAGAACTCGACACAGTGTTACCCTGTAGCGACTACGACTACATTTTAGACATTCAAGGGATTTTCACTTATGATTTTGTAATGGAAGCTGCTTGGAAGGGGTCAACCGTACGAACTGTCAGGACAGCTGGGCCACTGAGGCATACTCGGTCAGTTCAGGAATAAAACTGGTGACAGTTAAAGCTCTGTAGTAGCGAATAGACTTGGTTCCTTTGACACGAGAATTTGACCTTGCCCAGATCAGGACTATAACAACCACTAGAGTCAATGTTGGGAGGAGGATTCGAGAATTCATGTCTCACATGGTTGAAGCTGCTTCAGTTTCTGCTTCAGGTCTCTTCCCTAAACAGTTTCAGTTTCTGTGATCGAAACTGAACCATTGCAAACTAAAATCTAGTTTCAGTTTCAGTTTTAGTGACAGAAACATCACTATTCATTATTTAGCCGGTATTGTGAAGAAATTTTCCTGGGTTTTCCAAAAGCGCACCAAAATTCCACGCAACAAATTGCCCAGGCATTGTTATAAATCATTTTTATTTTTAGGTGTGTGAGCATTGCTAAGACCAGATTTTTCACATAAACGTGGGTTCCATGCTCAAAAGTCGAGCAACCCTTGCGAATGAGTTTTATAAAGCTCTGGAAAATAAACCAAATTGGCAAAGATTGAACCACTGTTTATCTGAACTCAGCGAAGCTGCAAGAACATCGGCCAGGATTGTAAAGGACATACTATTCGAATATTCGAGTCAACCGGTTCTACGTTTTCTGATCGCCGTTCACAGCGAAGGATTTTTGGTTAAAAGTGTTTAGGGCCTTAGGATACAGTAGAGTTAAAATTAATTCGCTCCTTCTCATGAAGGAGCTAAAAGAGGATAACTCAATTTCGGGCGGAGTTAAAATGAGTTAAAACTGTTAATTTTACGCTACCATTTCTTGAAAGTCGCTAACTGTTCATATTAACTTCTTGCTGAGCTCTAGGTATCGCATTTTAACACAGCTCCTTATGAACTGTTCATAAGAGAATGAATTCTCATCATACTTTTAAATAAATTCTACAGGGTATCTTTGTTGTCTTCCATAAGAAATTCTAATTTCTGCGACTCAACATTTTAATTATATATCACCTGTAGCCTTTAATTGCAAACAGAGATACTTCATTAATGCATGAGTAATTATTTAGTGCAAGGAATTAAAGTGAAACTTCAACTTTACTGCTATTCGTGGTGTATTGACGGTATAATCAAAAGCCAAAAATTAAGTTTCACTTAAAGACCTGATGATGTTAGTAATTGCAGGTGCTACAACAAACTAAATTATCATCAGCAGGTATCAGAAATATTTTGACTCAAACAGTCGGGTGCTAGGGTAGAAGTTGCTAGAAAGCGGTCACCTTTATGATAGCTCGTGATTTTGAGAGTTTGCCTGATGAAATAATTTCGTAGTAAAGATCTGCCTAAACCGAAACTTTGAAACTGTCCCCGTTTGAAAAATTAAAGCACCTTTACCACTGGTCCAGAAACGTGGTCCTGAAAACGGCTGCTACAAGTATTGAGCAAATTTTTTTCCAGCGTTTTCTGAATCTTGAAATCTTACTGCTCTCCCAGCAAAATATTTAACTGTTTGTGAGCAGTACGGTGTTTCTGTAAACTTCTTGTTCGAAAGCTGGAAGCTTGGCTTAATGATAGAAATTCAAACTCCAATGAAAAATTTGAAATTTTAACCTAAATTCTCTTAAAACTTAAAAATTAGGAATTGTATAATAATTAAAACTGTACGTACAATTTCAAGTTATACAAAATTTCTTGTACAATTTCAAATTGTACAAAATTGAAGATCAACACATTTGCAGTGAATAAATGAAAATTATGAACCTGGTCACACTTATCTCAATTGTTCTTGTTGTGGTGGCGAAAACAGCAGAAAACGAAGCACTTTGCGAATTTGAAGCTTATTTCCGGACGCTTACTGAAACTGGTGGCGATGATCAAATCTATTGGTAAGCGATAGCCATTGCACTATAATTTTGTGTTTGTAGGCTCATATTATTCTTTTTTCCTAAATTTTATGTTCTGTCGTTATCGCCTGTTTGGTGAACATAGACTTAGCAGGGTGGAATTTAGTCCTACTTGTTGGATTTATGAGTCGGCGTACTACTGGCTAGTTCACTGTAATTTTAGTACTACTATGTTTTAGGAACTATACCTATTTTCCAGTGGAAGCTAAGGCAAATATGTACACTTGCCAGGGAAAACTATATCAATACGAATCAGGTAACGCTGTCGAACGTTATTTTCGTTGGAATGTTCCGTTCGCTCGGCTCGCCAATTTCACAGGGTGCCAAATTCTTCACCTGGGAGAAGTATTCTGTGAGACAATGCTTGTAGAATTTGAACACTTTTATCGTATTCGAGATGTCTATGCTGGAGTTTTCTTTCCTTTGTGTTCAGTTGCAGGCACTGTCTTTGGTTGTTTCGTTTTAAGGCATAAAGATTTCAAGGAAAACTCAAATACTGTTTATCATCAAGCCATCTTGGTGTTAGACTGCTTGGGTACCGTTCCATATTTGACAACAGGCGTACACCATTTGATTTACAAATATAAATACGTTACATTACTTTACAACTGGATATACCTGATGAGGATAGACTTATCAAAATTGTTTACATGTGTCAGCACAATTCTGCTTGTTGTTATTTCAGTAATTCGTGTTATTGCACTGTGGTTGCCGTTGGCTTATAATCGCGTCAGCTCATTTTTATGAGCTCATCTTTATATCTACTTTATTGGTCGGCTTTTTAGTTTCTGCGTGTTTGTGGTTACCTAACGTTTTATTTTCGCGAAGTTTTGAAGGAGCATTTAACGAAAAATTGCAAGAATACAGATTATTGAGAACCCCATTTGCAAATTCAGAATCCCAGCAGTTGCTTTCTTCTGCGCAGCTAAGTTTTTTCTGCTTTTGCACTGTTTCACTACTACTGTCCAACATTTTAATAGTACTCGGCATCATCAAGACTAACAAAAGTTCAGCCGAGATGCGTCTTACTCAGGCATCAAGCGAAAGTAAAAATATCAGTATGTCCATTTTACTTCTTAGTATTTGCGTACCCTACTCTATGTTTACTATTATGGAAATTATTTATCAAGTACTTTATACGTTCCGCTACAAAACCTCAACAATTCGATATTCGATGAAAAACTTTTTCATGAAATATGGTTATGATGATATTGTAGTAGCTGCTGAAACAGAACAGTTTTATTTAAAGTTTTATTTATTTTGCCAAGTGTTTTACTTATTTAACCATTCTGCCAATTTTTATCTATATACAATTTGTCATAACAGATTTCGTACTGTTGTTTTCAAGTATTGCGGTGCTGCCAGGAGTATGCTGCGAATGAATAGGTCTACTAGTAGTAGTGCCGTAGCTGCATCTTGAATTTTCAGGAGTATTGCTTCTGGGAACGCGTTTATTTACTCTTGGTAAGTAGCTGCTGTCTGTAAATAGTTTCTGTCCACAGACCCAAGACACATCCACCCCGAATTTACCGTTATTTCCTCTTGTTCTCTGAAAAAGAAACACTAAAGCTTTGGTTGTTACTTGTCTTCAAGTATATAATAAATTAACTTTTGTAAAGAGGCTGCTTCCTTCTCAACATTAGTGAAAGCATTCTGAAACAGTGTAGTGTCCTGGAACAGTTTGCCTTTTGTTGATGACTGTTACATTTTCAATGACCGAATACCTGAGCAAAAATATCTCGGTTGGCAAGTAGCTATTTGCACTGAATCAAGAAAATGATTGGGTGATGATGCACTATGATTTGTTTCAGTTGTTGGTACCACTTTGTTGATAAGATTATCGCCACAAACTCATTAAAGTCAACAATATGAAATTTTCCAATTTCACTAGTTTGGTGCTCTTCAGCGTTCTGAAAGGAATAGTTCAAATAGTTTTCATTCAAAAGATGTTTGGTTTTGGGTATTGTGGTTTTGGTGCATGGACACGTGCTTGGTTGCTCCGGCTGCGTGAGCCTTGAACATTTTTGTTTCTAAGAGTTACCAGCTCTTGCAATTGTATAAACACGACTTCTACCAACTGTCTGTCATTTCGTATTTGTTACATGGAAACTACAGAATGATAATGTAGGAAAATTGTGGTGCACTCCGTAAGCCCTGAGTGGCGGACGTGAAAGGAAAGGTAGATTTATAAGAGCTTGTACTCTTGGTGCAATTAACAAAAACGCTAACAGTGTTCGATGAAAACATTTGGCAGCTTTTTAGTTTGCTAAAAGAGATCTACCAGTTTAATGGCCATGATTACGATTATCAGCTCCAATTATTGTACCATTGAAAGCAATATATTGGAAAAATAGAAATGAAGAAAGTCAGAAGAAAATTAAAAAAGAATCAATAGATTCATAAAAACTTTTAATTAATTAACTAATGCTAACACTTGGCAAAACACGCTAATTTGATTTCAGACTTTTGCGCTGCTTACGGTTACAGATTTTGTGCAAATTTTATTACTTATTCTTCTCTTTTTCGGGGTGGCTCCATAACTATGTGTTTCCTGTGGACCTTTGCTTTTGATTTGTTGTCACTGATTTTATTATTGTCTGTATGTATACAAATATAAATTTGTGCTTAAACCGGCTCACTTTGTTGTGAAAACGCTTACTTGTAAAAAACTAGCTGTACCAGAAAACCGTGCAGACCACGGGAAATTTACGGCGCTAAGCAAAATATAGTCCGGGGGGGGGGGAAGAAATACATGAATAGGGAAGCAAGCCTCCAGCTTTTTCTTCGTTTGGATTTGGATCGGTTTGAGCAAAGCGTTATGTACCGTGGCAAATACCTATCCAATTGTATATTCAAACTTCTCTTATACCTCACTCAGCTTTGGCACTAACAGGATTTGTCCATGTTTGTTTACCCGCAAATCGGGGAAAAACATGGTACGGAGAAAAGCATGGCACGGATTTCTACCAACCATTTAGAGTGCTTCGAAAGCATTGTTTCAGATGTTTTCAGCGTGTAAAACTACCTAGACACCCTCTAACCTCACAGCAAGCTGAAAACCCGATTTTGTGGTCAAATGCCAAATCCGCCGTACCTAATCTGTTTAGGCATGAAAGCTGCTGGGAACTGGCCATAATATGCAGAATATCACTAGAAATAAGTTAGTTGTGTTAAAAATTGCAACATTCCATCATTTTTTAAGTTTTTCGAAAATTTTCATTTGTACCATTGAAACTTATGAAACCTAGCATGTTGAAGCTGCCAATCAAATTTCGAGCTAGAAACTTCAAAAATGCTCAAAATTGGCATACTTTGATGTTTTTAGTGGTTTTAAAGCATTCTCTTTCCAACAGAAGCATTTGTTACGCCTACCTGAACCATACGCAAAAATTTGAAGATTTGGTTACCATGTTTTCCCCGGACCCAATTTGGGGGGGGAATGTCAAATTTTTTTACCTGGTGCACGTAGGGGAAAACCACTATTGCCATGTGATAGAGCAAGTCAAATTATGCCCTCATGCAGATTTATAGTAGCCAAGGTTTGATAGTTGGCTAGATATATACTTTGCAAACTTTCGAAAATCATTAACATTTTGGCCAATTTTGGGAGGCCAACTTTGGTCAAGTACTGTACTTACAGAATCAAGCTTAGAAAACAATCTGGTACTGTAGGGTATACTTCTAGACTTGCTCTTTCTAATGGGCTATAATAGGCAGCTTCAGCTGCTATTGTTAGGGAGTAGGCGACGATGCCGTCATGTTCCCCCCTCTGACTATAGTTACTGTTTGTATGATTCAACAAATGGAATCTTGCTGGAAACATCTGTATTGGCTTTACAAAAAAAATTTGCAGAACTACTCCCGCTTCAGAGCTTTATAGTTATTAATAGGCCATGCAAAAGAATCGTAGAATACGCGTTGAAAATTATTGTGGGAGATAAAGAAATCCACACTAGTTAAGGCGTTAGACCTCTGCTCTGAAGCTCCATTCGTACAGCCATTATAACATTGCAATCTTCTTAAACAAAAATACTATCATTCCGCTGATTAGCGTCGGCTAGCGGATTGGGCGTCCGGTGTTTTGTTGCACCTAGCAGTGTTCGTTATAACCTTTATTTTTGAATTAATAACTGTAGGATTCTGAGTTCCTGACGGAAAGTAACCCTTGGGCTATATTGCTACTCTCGAAATGTAAACCTTCAGCATCTGCGAGCGAAGTATGGGATGCATGGAACCTATGGCCGATATAGATTGCATTGCTTTAAAGTTTAAAGCTTAAAGTGATAAACTGGTTTCAGTCCTCCGCCAAATGCTCATGCAGTTAATAGTTGCATATTTTCAGGGATCGAAAACGTCAGTTTTTAACTATGATGATATCCAGCAGAGAGTTATCCGTTGTGACTAAGTGGGAACCCGATAATAACCTGAGCAGTAGCTGTCAGGTTAACTGACAGGACAGGTAAATGCAAACCAAACAAGATAAATAATTAAAGAACACTCATGACAATATTGTTAGCGATTGTGTATTTTTCGACTTGCAACTGCCGTTGTCGCTGTTCCATATAGTGTAACCTGGGGCCGGTCCTATCGAAACGGGGTTATGCTTAACCCGGGCCAGGGCCCCATTTTGGGGTTAACTCCAAAATTCCAGGGCTGGGTTAACCCTGGGGCTAAACCTGTCCTATCAAACATTTTTGGGATTGGGTTAGGCTAATCCGGGTTAGCGCAAACCCGGGTTTGGTTTAACCCTGTTTTCTCTTAAACGTTGCTAGTGGCTGTAGATGAATTGTTTGGTTTTCTTGCACTGTGCGTTGAATTTTGTGAAAAATTATTCTTAATTTGCGAATTTGTACACATTGATGATATTGTGCATCTTGAAACTGTTTAAGTTTGGTCTCTCTACTCTGCAGCAAGTCTGCCAGAGCAAACGACGCAAGTACGCAATTTTGAAAATGGCAACTAGATTGGCTTGGTCACGGATTTCTCTCAACTCATGCAAGGAATTAGAAAGCGACTTTACGCACACATTTTTGGGGAAATTGTAGAGGGCTTTTGAGAGTTTTGAATTTGGTTATTTTATTTAGGAAAAATAAGCGTCCAAACAAAAAACAAAAAGGTAAAAAATCAAAAATGAAGAAAACTAACTCAATGTAACAAGAAATCAACAGAGCTAACCAAACTCCAAAATGCAAACTCTGGTTAAGGGCTTAACCCACTTAGGTGAGGAGGGTAAAGTTTAGGCCTGTTTAACAATTATATCAAAGTCGACAATTCAGTTCAAACAGAAATAGTCAACCGTTTTCAAATAGGTACAATTTCAACAAATTTACCAAACATGTCGTCATACCAGCCACAAACCTACAATGCTGCCACAGCTTGTTAATACTTTGGCTGACCATTCTCATAAACTTTCACAGCATGGATACTTTTTAAAGAATTTTCAACAGTTTCGAGTAATTATTATGTGTGATGTGTGATGAGATGAGACTTATGTGATGAGACTTGTTGTAGCGAGACTTGCTATACCTTGATTGCTTTAGCTGTAATACCTTCCACTGTTGGAGAAAACAAAGGATTTTTTGAAATTAGAATCGCGAGACCGATATGTCGATTATTTCACAGGAACTAAGTCATGCTTATTGAAATTGTTTCGAAATAACAATAGTAAAGAAATTTTTGTTTGAGAATAAGACTGAACAAAAGAATTTCCTATATTATATTTCTCTCGAAAATAGTTCTCGTTCCTTAGATCGTTTAATAAATTCAATTGGAACAGGCACAAGTTGTCGGCATTCTACTAATGTATTTTGCCATAGCTTTCATTTGAAAGGAACATTTCTTTTCCGATTCCAAGCCCAGAAATGGCATATACTGAATTACAAGTCTTCTACAGCGAGCATCCCAGGGAAAAAGACGATATCTAAAGACAGGTAACAGATTAAATGTGCATCGTTTAGGTAATAGTCTGCAGACACCCGTGCTGTCTATTTCAGGCAACATTTCTACCGACCGAAAAAATTTCACCCCTACATGCGTGTAACTGGAGAAATCGGAAGGCTTTGCGCCACAAGAGCCACAGTTCTTGCAATCAAATGCACGTCAGTGATTTTGCACAGAGGCTCTACTTATCCTTTATCGAACATGTGTTATTGATATCATGAACGATGACTAGATTTGTAGATTATGAAAGAATAAACACGTGTACAATGTTGAATCACGAGGCTAAACTCAAATCATTCGAAATGGATCATAAGCTTTATGCAGGAAATTCTGATTGACTGCAATATTTACCCTTAAACTTAAGGTGGGTATCCCCAGGGGTTTGTACCACTTCTTCGGAGAATGCTAGTTTTTTGCATGGAAGTTCGTATATATATATATATATATATATATATATATATATATATATATATATATATATAAGTATGAAGAGTAAGTTAATGTACGGTTGTTGAGTATTCATCTCGAAGCAGACTACGTACTGTCAAACATAGAAACCTTTTCATTATAGTTATGCGTTAAAACAGTTATGAAAGTAGAGATGAAGTTGTGCAAAAGTACGCTACAAAGAATGAAAGCTCAACGAAAACTATACTTTCACGATGGACCCGTCTATGCTCGACGTTTTTAAACATCTTTGTTACTAATTATCTTTCCACTAAATTTACTTATTATTCGAATAGGTTTGCAAAGTATTGGATGCTGCCGTTTATCGCAACTTTTGCTTTGTTACAACAAAGGAATACAGCAAGTCTGCAGATTTTGTATTACAATGTGCAGTTTTCATGCCTTGGAATTAGCTATTCGCAAAAATAAAGTTGCCAGCTCTGTGCAGTTGTTAACGGTGCTCCAATTGAGATGCACAGGAACTGTCCTATTGGTTCGTAAAATCCGTGAAAGAGGCGTTTAATCATGCTTATTTAAACTGCACCAAAATAGAAGCAAGAAACATCTTTTTGCTTTTAGTAAGCACGATTCTATAAGAGTTTTAGTTCATTTTAATAGTATTCGGACGCAGTTTGCATGTTGTTGCACATCGAATCAGACCAATCAAATTGGAAATTTAGAGCGGACAAACTATTGGTATATATATATATATATATATATATATATATATATATATATATATATATATATATATATATATATATATATATATATATATATATATATGCTATTACTCATTGGTACCCGAAAACATTTTCAGTCATGGAGGTAATTTAAAAGCAACTACGGTTGTTTAATAAGTAAGATCACATTAACCTACTTTGCTAAATATTTGACTACATAAATACAAAAACATCCCTGGCTGATGCATACTTGTTTAATGCTATGCTTCAATTACGTATAGCTAACCCATCTGATTTGTTTAGTGTGCTCTAAACCGTAAACCGTAATCGGCTGGAGGACCCTGCATAAGTAAAACTACAAGCAAACAAAGAGCATGTTCAATTTGAGGATTTGTCTATTAATTGCTGCCGCAGTGATGGTAACAGCAACAACAGACGAAGTGCATTGTGAATACGAGACATATTTCAAGCATCTTCTGGAAGCTCTTGACGATGACGAAGTCTACTGGTAAAAGTCCTCAGATAGAATATTTTTATTTTGTTACTTTCATTACCAATTTAAATACTCTGAATTAAGGCAGGAAGTAATCATCGGGTAAGAACCTGCCCGGCCAGCCGGTCGACCGGATTGGCGCATCTATAACGGCCGCCAATCGCGGATTGGCTATTGGCTGGTCGTCTATCTGGTTGTTGCCGGCCGGCCAACAACTCTAGTTTTGAGCTGTTGGATTTGCGCAGGCATCTCTTTTATCCATATATAAATATCTAGTTTCGTTTTCTATCTCTTAAATATCTACCATCAAAGCGACTCCACCCACATGCAAGAGATTTTATCAATTTTTCATATTACTTATCATAGTTACCAGATTTATGGAATATAATGATATAATGATAGAATATTTGTAGCTGCACGACCTTTCCTCGCTCAGATTATAGTTCTTAATATGTCGAAATTGCATGTTTTGGCACTATGTCGTGGTAGCGTGGCGTGGTTTTACGACGAGAAGCCGCCACAGATTTCAGCTTTAACGTTTCGAGCATATTATAGGCTTAATATATTAGAAAGCGCGTTGTGTTCTTCTATATGGCCTATTCATTTTTGGAAATTTTTAAAATGTTTGCCGATTTTCCAAATCCAACTTTCTACTGGATCAGCTAATGGGTATTGCATGGTATGTTTATTTCCTTTACACCTTCTTTAGGAACTACAGCTATTTTCCAATGAAAACTAGAGAAAAAATGTACATCTACCAAGAACAGTTGTACCAATATGAGTCGGAGGATGCGGTTGAGCGATACTTTCGTTGGAATATTCCACTTGCTCCGTTAGACAACTTTACAGGCTGTCAGCTACTACATTTGGGCGATGTATTTTGTGAGACAATGCTCGTAGAATTTGAACATTTTTACCGTATTCGAGATGTATTCGCTGGAACGTTCTTTCCTTTGTGTTCAATCTTAGGTGCCTGTTTTTGGTTGTTTTGTTTTAAATCATAACGATTTCAAGGAAAACGCAAACACTGTTTATCATCAAACCATTTTTAGTGTTAGACTGCTTGGGTACTGTTCCATATTTGATAACAGGCATACACCATTTGATTTACAAATATAAGTATGTAACTTTATTTTATAACTGGATATACCTGATGAGAATAGACTTGTCAAAATTGATTACATGTGTTAGTACAATGCTGCTTGTTACCATTTCTATAATTCGTGTGATTGCACTGTGGTTGCCCCTGGCTTATAATCGTGTAAGCTCTGTTTCTGTTTTCATTTCTACTGTAGCTGCTGGATTTCTGTGTTCGGCCTGTTTGTGGTTGCCGAATATTTTATTTTCCCGAACTTTTGAAGATTCATATGATGTATCAATGAAAGAATTCAGACTGCCGAGAACACCGTTTGCAGCTTCAGCATATCAAAAAGTGTTATCTACGGTGCAGCTGAGTTTTTTCTGTTTTTGTGCTGTTTGTTTACTGCTGTCAAACGTTATGGTTATCATCGGTATCATCAGAGCTAGTAGAAATTCATCGGAGATGCGCTCTGAGGAGAAAATAGATAAAAGTAAAAATATAAGCATGTCAATATTACTTCTTAGTGTCTGCATACCGTACTCATTTTTCACTATTTTGGAAATAATTTATCAAATACTTTATACTTTCCGCTACGAAACTTCAACAATTCGGTATTCGATAAGAGATTTCTTTGGAAAATATAGTTACAGTGAAATTTTGGTTGCTGCTGAAGTCGAAAAGGCTTACTTAAAGTTATATTTGTGCTGTCAAATTCTGTATCTGTTTAATCATTCTACTAATTTTTATATGTACACGCTTTGTCATAGTCGATTTCGAACCGTTGTTAGAGACACCTTAAAAAGAATTCTGCGTATAAATAGGAGTGTTGGTGGGAGTAGTCTTGTTATGCCTTCTGACTCAAACAAAACCCGATGAGCAAACATAAAATCTGATATAAGAGAATATGGAAGGAAAGTGTCTGTAATGGTGTTCCTGTTGTTTCGTTGAAAACCTCTTGCTAGCATTAATTCTGCTGTGTTTTTGTGGAAAAAAATAAAAAAAGAATTGACTAAAACGATCCATTTAAACTTGTTATCGCACGCTATTTTGACAGATGTTCTGAAGAATGCTATATAATAAAACTTGAGGTATTGTGTATTAGTGATGTGGATCGGATCGGATCGGCAGCCAAAATCACCTACCGATCCGATCCGCCAATCACTCGGCGATCCGATCCAGCCCCGGATCGGACCGATCCGATCCGACCATAATTTTAATTTTCAATTGTAGACACTTAAATTGTTGTACCTTCCCATTTCCCATAATTTTGCAAAAGTTTTGAACAAAACTTCGCATCGAAATCTTATTGAATAATTCTGAAAGTCCGTATCAGAAACTTCACCTGCAGAATATTGTGTAGTTACCTTTAAAAACACCAATTTCCTTTGCTTGTGAGTTCAATATCTAGTGAGGACTGAGAAGGATGGTGCCGTTACACAAACCGAGAGGTTCCGATACACAAACTTTAGTGCCGTTACACAAACCTTCAGTCTCGTTACACAAACCGGTTTTCCCGTTACACAAAGCGTCTTTCCAGTTACACAAACCGCCTTTCCCGTTACACAAACCTCATACCTCTAAATACTGGGCAGTATCAACTATTTTTAACAATGATAAGTAGAATTTTCTTACTTTCAAAACATTTAACTGTAAAGCAAACTGATACAAAGTCAATTATATATAAATATTTAAAGCTAATCAAGAAATTTAGGACTCAATTAAAATTATAATTCCACATTGACACACTTTAAATTCGAGCAATAATTTGATTTATTAAAAAATAATTTATTGTCCAGACTCAATAAGGTTTGTCCTGAGTTTTTTGGCACCGGAGAAAATTTAACTTTTAAAATTCATATCTTTAAAATGTCATTTGGACGTGAGCCGGTGAGCCTTGAGGTGAAATCCTCAACAACCGTAAAAACAAACGACTTTATTCGAATCCACCACTAAATGAAACAGATATAATTAGTTACGGTCAGTTCTGTTGCGTTTTGTATGAAATTAAAGCCACTTCAGCTTCTTTGAAGATTGCGCATAATTATGTAGTATTACATTTGGCTGCTGATATTTCAGCATAAACTTAAAATTTGTGTCGATAGAGCGCTAAAACAATACAAGTTAATGGTTTGTGTAACGGCACTTACGGTTTGTGTAACGGCACTGTTGGTTTGTGTAACGGGACGGTTTGTGTAACGGGAAAACACCCTGAGGAGAAAGAGAAGAGCAGAGAAGAAAAATTGAAGAAACTAGGGTAAGACCAAAAATATGCGTACAAAATTAGGTCATCTATTGGAAGCTTAAGAATACATTTATAGTTTTGTATATTTATTGGCAATGTATTAGTTTCAAAATCGTTCGGAAAGAAAATCAAGAAACATTTAAAATCAGGTAATATTTGGAATCCCGGGTTTTATTCACGAAAAATATATGTAAAGAAAAGGGTATTTGGGGGTCGCTTTATTCTCCTTTTCAGCTACTATGCACCCTTACTTCAATCAATACCAGATATTGACAGTGTATTCAAGCCTCCTAACTATTCGATTAAAATCACAGGGGTCATAAATTATTGACATAAGACAACTATAATAAGTCACTCTAGTATTCGTATTCCAGAATCTTAAATTTGGCCAAGCTTCCTATCTAAGATCTAGTTCTACGTGATCTCGCTCAGTTTGACGCAGAGTAAGCCAGTCGGCCAGTAAAATAAATTAATTAGTATTTTAATGGGTTAGACGTAGGTAGTATTTAACATTCAATACAATTATCTACAGATTGAGGCAACAAGGTACAAAGTTATAGTCATAAGCAAACGAGAAACACGCACAGATATCATAGAAAAACAACTGAGATACTAAAACAACAATCGCCTCAAGTTTTATAACTTCATTGAAAGTCTCACTGGTCAACTCTTGTTCCCATTTCGCAGAACTTACAAGTCTGAGTTACCTGGATGAATCCGAATCCGATCGTGTGTGTGTGAAGCCGGATGACTGGTCAACCCCAAAGGAGAATAAAAAAAGGGAATCGGCAGAAATTGGAGTAAAGACAGAAAATGTAATTGCAAAAGATAGCACAAATAAACAGAGTCGTGGCAGGCCCCAGAAAATACACAGAAATAAAGGTCAGGTCTCACTCGGACCACAGTATACTAATCCAATGCAGACCGGTCTCTCCCGTAGGCCCTCGGTCTCAAAACCACCAAATCAGCACAAGCCAAAACAAGGCGTAAAACGTACAACCGAATCGTAAGGCAGCCAAACCACGACTGATTTGAAATTTGGGAAAATTTTGGAGTTTGGGGAAGACCTGTCAATCAGAGTGTGTGACGTGCAGGAGGCGGAGCTTGCGGCTCCCTTTCATGTAGTGCGTTCTGTGAGTGTGTGTATCGTCATACGTCACTTATCTGTGACGTATGAACCCAGCTCACGGGGTGAAGGAGGCTCCCAAAAATCCCAAACTTGGACGCATTAACCCCACTTAGTTTAATGGGGAGATAAGTCCCCAAATTTTGAGCTTTTTCGTAAACAGAGCAATAAATTTCTGAGATACATTTTCTTTTGAAATTCTCTCAACAAAGGCCACTAGATCGCATCAAACCACAGTTCAGCAAACATTTACAAAATGGCATGCCGCAAACGCGGCGACAATCACAATCAACCCAAAATTACTCAGAAATAGAAATACATGAAAATGAAACTAAGAATACAGTACCTAGCTAATACCGTCAATCCATTTGTCAAAACAGAAACAGAATTGGATGCAAAACAATTAGTCAATTAATAATCAAACTCAGCAATAACAGCTAGTTATCTCAAGATTAGCTTCCCTTCCAACAGTTAAGTAGCATTCCGAAATTCTTTGCCTCCACACTCTCCACCGCAAAAAATGTGGTAGGTTTTTACTAGGGGGGGAAGTATAGTGAAATTAACAAATTATTACTGTATCGATCAGTCACAGGCCTAAGCAATTCAACTGTACAGACACAAGGCATGAAATTATGAAGTTCACAAAATTGTAGTCCATATGATTCTTCTTGTCGATGATGATGGTGCATCTTATTCCGTGCATTT